>JASDQU011404979.1:12625-27642 GCA_032191745.1 Picea mariana | reverse complement strand
AGGCACCAACCTACATGATTCTCAAGCATCAACTTGAAGGAGACCTTAGTATCCTACCGTAGCACCACCCTACCTCCCTTATCTGCAAGTTTCACTGAAAATTACACCCTTTTCTACTCAATAAGTGAAATCACTCTCAATGATTTGACCTACCTATACTGTTGCAACAATCTTCAACTTATGTTTTCACTTGGCACTGTAACAGGAACTTCACTATGTTGTAGGATCTCTACTGTGTTACAAGAATAAGTACACAGATGCAATAGGTAGACCTGTAGGTGACCTTTTAGTCTTGAATCAAACTCTGTGTTAGACTACCCTGTGAATTGCCTTTCTTTTGTTGATTCTCATACTTTCCACTCTCTGATTTCAAAGAGATCTCAAAAACCTCAATACATTCTTCCTTTGATCCTCATACCTATAAACAAACATCAATGGATTTTATTCTGGTAATTAAACAAGAGAAATAACACCCATATCCTCTGCAATTTCATTATAAAATAACAAATATGAGTATGCCATGTAGGTTCTTCAATCTTTGCGTGAATGGACCAAATTTCCCTTCAATGCCATGGATGCCAGAAGTATGTTATGTGTTGATGCTTAAAATAAATAATCCCTTGCTATATACACCCCTAGAGCACGTTCCTCCTTCGCTTCCTATTCATAATTAGTGTGAGACACTCTACATCATAAATACATCGTCACACATAACCTGCAATTACGAAATACAAAGAAAATAACCCTAGAACGCACTTCATCACACCATTCTCAAAATAGAACCCATATATGTGTGTGTGTGTGTGTGTGTGTGTGTTATATTCTTTGCACAACTAGATATAAATGCTATAGCGGGATAACCCTTCTACAAACTACACAAAGGGCCTAAAGTGTAGGCAAAGCTAACCGTCTAAAGTCTCCTACTTTTTATCACTATCCCAACATTACCCCACAATCATACATAAAAGACAAGAGAAAGGGATCTGGTAGGCCCACCTTAAACTCCGTGTCCAGTGTCGGTCCCTTTGCACTTGGTTGTTTCCTGACTGAAAATCTCCTCCCAAGGATAACCTGCATTCATCAAAAGACAAACAAGAAACTACAAGCAGGCATTCTACATATGGATTAGTGGGTTAGACATCATAAACAAGAAATGTAAACAAATCATATAAGTTGAAGACGTCATTTGGCGGGATGGAAAAAGCATTTCTTTATATTAATCTCACAAAAGTCACTTACAACATGAGACCGACACTGCTCCTTGAACTTGGTCATGGGATCCTCTTCACCATGCACCAACTGCTTCCATGTCTTCTTCTCCTCTTCAGTTCTCTCTTAGGGAAATGGTAAGGGATTTACAATTGGGGCAAAGGGGGATTGATAAAATGGGCAAAGTTTCTTTTCTCTCATGCTTCTCCTTTCAATGGGACCCCAACCCCTTCTTTTATAGGCCAAAAGGGACAGTAACGATTGGGGTGACTGGCTATGGCCATTCAAACGGTTAAGTAATGACTCATAAACCAATATCCTATGAAAATTTCCACATTTCACGATATTATGTGAGTGTACGTGGGTTGTAGTGGCTCAGCAAGCATGTGTACACAGAAAATAATGGTGCAGAGCATGTACACCTTCAAAATGATGGTTTTTGGAGGAGTTGTTCAATAATGGCTTGGTAAAGATAACAAGTTAGATGGCCTGATGTCAGGTATGCATGTCAGGTGCAATTTAGGGTTATAACAGATGCCCCCTAATGTGTGAGGTCAGAAGAGCATTCGATGGCCGAAATACATTACAAACCTTCACCACTGTACGATGCGAGTGAGCCTAGGGACCGGAGTTTAGGAGGTGCCATCTGCAAAAATAACAATTTGTCTCACCGAGCTGGGCATACCCGTGCTCGGGATGAAATAAAATCACAGTTTCCAATCAAATACACTGCATATCCATGTCATATAACTATACACAGTGTAGCCACGAGCAATACACAGCGGATCTACATCTCAAAATCAAAAATATATACATGTATTGTATCCAATTTTAAGAAGCCAATGACACCTGATGGTTGGAGACAAGGCCTTCAGATCTCGAGCAACAACTTCAAAATCTTCAAAACCTAGGTAGGAGTGTAATATGAGTGTACGAATTCACTACCCAGAGGTATTCGACAGCTCGTCGGTAACAGACAAGAGGATCTGGATGATCAGGCATAGAACTTCATTGATTTTGAGCAAGGACTTGATTGGTCTTTCGGGATGGTCCGGCATGAGGAAAAGAGACAAACTGCAGAAGGGCCAACTCAAGTTTAGTAAGACTTCCCTTGGACAAACAGAAGGATGTGCTTTGTCCAAGGGTGACTTATTGTGCTATCAACAAAAAGAAAATACTTTTCCCTTCCTCTTTTTGGGGTATATTTGATTTTTTTGTCTTTTTCAATAATTTTGGGAAGCTTGAAAAAGAATAAATAATGCTACGTTATAAAGGAGGATCGAGTGATGCAGACATACTAGTTCCAAGTGAAAGGAACACATTGATGGTTAGAGAAAGGGGACATATGCAGGAAAAGGAAACTTGGGAAAAATCCTCCATGGGTCAAGGTGTCAAGACATAGAGGCAAAGTGCTACAAGGCTTGTGTATAAGTCATGCTTTAGATGGTTTAGTTGAGAGCAACATGGATCTGACATTAGGCCAAAGATGCAGGAATGAAAATGTGATTAATAAGACACAATGATAACGTCATTCGATGTGATTTTAACAAGCCCAGAGAAGGTAAGCTCGATGGGTTTTCATTTTTAGAGAGTCTGAAAAAGCATAAAAGGAGACTCCACTGGGGTACCTTTTTCAAAGGTAGTCTAGTCGGTTCAAAAAAGGGGTATACTAGCATCGAACAAAGGTCTATTCAAAATCATTTTAACGAGTGTGACAAAGACAATATCAGTCGAAAATCTTTTCATTTTTAAGAAGTCTGAAAAAAGCTTAACTATGGACTTCGTAATGGATGTTCTTCTGGACCAATTTAATGAGTGTGAAGAAACAAGGTCACTCTACTATCTTTTCAATTTTAGGGATTCTGAAAAGAGATTAAATATGGACTCCGTGGGGGTTCCTTTTTCGTAAGTTTTATTCCCTGAGGCCTGAAAAAGGGGTAAATCTATACATGAGAATACTCTTCTAGAGAACCGAGATTCCTAGAGTATACCTTTGTTCATACTTTTGACCATCCGGACCGAAAAAGGGGTAAACTACCACCGGACAGACGTGTCTTCAAATTTCAGTTTAGCGAGCATGAAGGGAAACAAGATCGCTCGATAATCTTTTCATATTTAGAGGGTCTGAAAAAGGCTTAAAAGAAGACCCGTTGTGTTTTGGGAGTCCTGAGGATGAGGTCAAGAGTGATAATGAATCATGCAAATGAGGCTCATACTCGTAATCAGGAAAAACTAATAAGGACTCCCGAGCCTATAGTCATTAGTGATGGCATGGACACCAAAATGAAACCAGGATCTACCTAGGGCATCCATGTGAAGGTAGGCTCTACCACTAAATTACGAAACTTCTAGAGCAAGAGTGAGGGTTTCGTGTCGCAAATCGGTGGGATCGATCCTATGGCAAAGAAGAAAAGACAACGAGGTGAAACAAGTGGAGGTGGAAACCTAACTTACATGCACAAAGTTGAAAAAAATGACTTTCTACCAAAAGACTTTTAAAATGGCCCAACTCTCCAAAACGTTTCCCAATACCCAAAGTAACATTGATCGTAAAATTCCATAATAAACTCATGAACCATACTAAATGATTTTTAAGTTAGAAAAAATGATAAAAGGGTTTGAAAAAATGACCAAAAGGGCCAAAAAAGTCTATAAATAGAAGTTTGGCAGCTCATTATCACTATTACGAATTGAGAATTGACCAAAAGTCAAAAAACACCCCTTTGTCAAAAGAGTTGATTCCAGGAGCTTCAGTGGACGAAATGAACTTCTGCTTTGACCAAGTAAGTACAAATTAGCCCCTCCTACATTTCCATTCCTTTGTTTTGTATTTATTTTTGTTTTTTGGGGGGGCGCTGACCTTTAAAAGGGTCGTCCCTACATGTATGTGGGCTTTCCAAGCATAGCCCGCGTGTGCACATGAGCAGAAGAGAAACAACCTACATGTACACATGACTGTCCTCAATATAGCCCGCGTACACCCTCAATAAGCGGGAAAAAAAGGAATGCAAGAGTTAACTCTCCATTTTTTTTTGTGTTTGCAGGATGTATGTTCATTGGAGAGAGAGGGAAAATGAGGAATTTGATTTTTTGGTCTTAGAAGACCCCGCTGTTTTCATTGTCTTGTCACAATGTGGGTTTCTAAATTTCTTCCAGTGTCCATTTATGAGGGCACAACCTAGGTTGCTAAATGCATTGATAGATTATTGGCATCCTGACGAAGAGGCATTCATGCTCGAGGGGCATTCGTTGACTCCAACGACTGAGGACATTTACTTTCTGAATGGTCTCTCGAGGAGAGGGGATATAGTCAACTTGTGCACTTTTCCCCCTGGGCCACACAACATCAAGGAGTTGATTGGACTCCATTGCGAGGATGGTACTAAGAAAATAGGTTCTCAGGTGCCTATAAACAAGATCAGCAACCTACCGCTGAAAGAGATTGTTCTACTCATTGGGTGGATCATTGGATCCACAACTTTGCATCAGGCTTCCCGAGTGCACATGCATTGTGTATTTTAGTGCTTAAATGCACAAAATTTTGACTGGAGCACAACCATGTTGACATGCATGAAGAGACAGTTTACAGATTGTCGAGTGCAGGCACATAAGAACTTCAGGTTTGGGACCGTTTTGTGCTCCTTCTTCTTTGAGAGGTTACCCAGCATTAGTACTTGAGAGACTATATGAGGGCACAAGGCCACTCTCCCGACGCTATGCAGATGGGCGACGATGTTTCCACAACAGGGGGGAGGGAGGACTATTGAGGTCTTTGATGACAAGTTTTTTGACTGGTGGTCTCGATAGATTCCGGTGATAGAGGACTACCCCTATTCCGGTGTCGACTTCTCCAGGGACCCTGACATGGTTGTACCTCCCAGAGTAGAGCGAGGAGAGTTAGGTATGCTTGTTTTTTCAAAGTTATTTAATTTTTATTTATTTTATATATATATCATTTTTTTTGTGTACCAAAGCATCTGACAAGTATGTATCTGTTATGTGCACATGTGGGACCAGTGGGTCCAGCAGATTTCACGAGGACAAGGCAACGTCCTTGACCAAAGGTAGGACTAGCAGTAGTAGGGGGGCCTCTGGCCGGAGAGGCTGATAGAGTTTTCAGACGGGTGGAGCAGAACCTTACCACGCTCACTCGCACAGTCCCAATGGCAGAGATCAAGGACCTGCCACCATCGATGCAACCTCATGTAGTTGGGGTGCCACATACCTGGGTCCAGCTCTTCCAGCGTTTGGAAAACATCGTTGTTCACTATGGCAGGGCCAACAGGCCCCACCCTTATCTAGGATAGACTACTTACGTGCCGAGAGCACTTTTTGTATATTTTTGAGGGCATAAGCCTCGTGACTCTGACTGGACATATTTTTGAGGCGCTTGCACCCACCCATGTACTCTGATATTTTTTGATATATATATATGGATCTTTTTATCTTTTTCTGTCTTAAGGATTACATATATTTTAAAAATGTATTTACATGTGCGTGTGTGTGATTTTTCTTACATGTGTGCAAAATGCCAATCTAATATATGATTAGCTAGAGTATATGTGATTTGATTCAATCTCCTACGAACATGGATATATGTAATGTAATCAAAACTTCATTCTAAGAGACGTACCCTAAGGAATCTTCGGTGTAGAGTCAGATCGTGAATGCGGTAAAACCTATTTAACTAGGACACAACCAGCTGAGCATCTAAGTAGACTCAAAGGTGAGAGATACCATGCAACAAAGCATCATGAAGCAACTCTAGAACTGCACTGTATTCAAAAACATTGTTTGTGGCATCACCTAAAAAAATACCTCCTGAAGATAGAAACTAGCCATGAGGTGTGAAAATCACCCAGGCTACGGAAGCAAGCCTTCGAGTGTGTCGACTAGCACTATCTGCAAACCCAACGAACACCTATGATTCACTTGACATATGCCACAGTGAAAAAGATGACATCAAAAATGACACGTCCATAAAACCAAAAGACAAAAACTAAAATATCAATGTACAAGAGCTATACATATGTTACAAGAAGTCACTCAAGGTAACCCACCTACGAGTAATACTTCTTGAGGTAGAGCCCATTTCTAGGCTCCACCAAAGAATTTCCCTCAAAATCCATGAGACAATAAGCACCCTTCTTTAGAACTCCTTCACGATGAATGGTCTGGACCACATGGGTTTGAACTTGCCTTCCCTTAGGGGTTCCTTATATTGGTCATAGACTAGGACAAGGTCGCCTTCAGAGAAAATATGAGGACGAACGAACTGATCATAGTGACACTTGACTTTACATTTGTGAGCCTCGTTAGCCAAGGCTGCATCTCGATGCTGCTCAAGATATAATAAACGCTCTTCAAGCGGTGAAGTGTCTGGTAGTAACTATACTGCCAACTTTAGAGACGAGATCTGGCACTCTATAGGCAAGACTACTTCCAACCCATAAACGAGTTGAAAAGGTGAGAAACTGGTTGCAGTCTTAACAGACGTTTGGTAGGCCCATAATTCTGAGTACAACATCAAATGCCAATTTGACCTAGCCGAATTGATTGTTCATTGTAAAATAGTCTTCAGGGATTTATTCATATCTTCCACCTGACCATTCGCTTGTGGGTAGTAGGGTGATAAATGTTATTGCCTCAACCCAAGATTTGATGTTAACTCGAACATCGTTTTTTTCTGAAAGTGACTTCCATGGTCAGTAACAATCTCTCTTGGGATGTCGCACCTTGCTATTATCTGGTTAAACAAAAAGAGAGTTGCAATCTCACCATCATATTTAAACTTTGGCATAGCTTCGACCCACTTCATGAAGTAGTCTACTACTACAATGATATAATAGTGCCCCCTTGCGGAAGGAGGGTTTCATGTAGCATAGTCAATCCCCCACTTGGTGAAGGGACCAACTGTGATGATGAGAAACATGGGAGAGGGTGCGCCCTCATCTTCTGAGAGAATATATGACACGGGTGGCACTTCTTGACCGATTTAGCACAATCTTTGATTAATGTCGTCCAAAAGTAACTGGATCGTAGAATATTTTGGCTTGTTGCCAACCCATACAAATGACCAGCACATGCTCTAGTGTGGCAACTGTTAAGCATGATTTTCTCTTCTTCATGGGTGAAACACCGGTGAAGGATGCAATCTACACCTCGATGATACAGAGTGTCCTCGAGTATCAGATAGTTTTTTGCCTGATGGCGTATACGACGACGCTCATCACGAGAAGCAGAGGTAGGGCACTTCAAAGTCTGGAGATAGACTATTATATCTCCGTAACAGGGGTCCGAAGATGTGATTAGAAACATGTCTCCTTTGACAGGCAAATCTTCAGGTATAACATCACCTAATTCGACTGGAAGTTTTGAAATGAGTTCCACAAAGACCAACGACTTTTTGGATTTCACCGAAACAAAATCCAAGTTGAATTCCTGGAGGATAACTATCCATATACTGATATTTTCACCAATTACACGTTGTTTCAACACGTATTGAAATAGATTCACAACAGCAATGACAGTGGTCTTGCGAAACAAGATGTAATGACGGAACCATTTGATAGCATGAGTTGTTGTCAACGTAAGTTTTCAATGTGGGTATAATTGAGTTCTGGTCCAACCAAACCTCAGCTCAGGTTATAAATCACATATTTTGAGAGAAAATCATCCTCCTGAACCAAGACCATACCGATGGTCGACTCCGCAGTGGCCAAGTACAATAAGAAATATTTATTGTAATTGGGTGGCCAAAGCAAAGAGCTAGACATGAGGGTGTGTTTCAACACTTCAAAATAGTGTTGAGCATCTTCGTCCCAATGGAAATGAATGTCCTTCAATAAACACATGAAATCGTTTGTGATCTCGGCATAGTTCGTGATGAAATGCCGTAAAAAGTTCTCTTTTCCCTGTAGACTCTGAAGCTGGGGGATTGTGCATGGGGGAGGAAACTGAACTATTGCCTCAACCTTTAGAGGATCGACCATGATCCATGTTGTCTAAATAATGAAACTGAGCAAATGATTCGATGTGATGCAAAAACTGCATTTGTTTGGATTCAAGTGGTTCCAGTAGTAGCAACATCGCTCAAAGATAAGTCGGAGGTGTGCAGGATGATCAGCTCTCTTGCGAGATCGTGACACTAAATCATCGAGATAAGCCTCGACTATGTGTTTGAGTTCTTGGAAAGAAAAATACATGGCCCGCTAAAATGTAGCTCTATCATTTTTCAGACCAAAAGGCATCTTCCGATAAGAGAATGTACCCCACAGACAGATGAAAGTAGTTTTGTGTTGGTATTTGGGATTGATCTGTATCTGATTGTATCCCGAAAAACCATCCATGAAAGAAAAGGTTTCAAAACCTACACATTCATCAACTATCTGGTCAATAAATGGCATGGGGAAATTGTCTTTTGGACAGGCCTTGTTCAAATCACGGAAATTCGTACATACGTGAATCATACCCTATTTTTTATTGACTGGAACGGGGTTTAACACCCATTGATTCAATTGGATGGGGTAGATGAAACTAGCTTGGAGCAGTTTCTCTACTTCAACCTTAATAGCTTCTGCTTTCCTAGGATTGACTCGACGAAGCTTCTGCCGGACTGGCTTAGCATCAAGATATGTCATGATTTCATGTTCGAGTATTCTTGGATATATGCCTGGCATTTCCTCATAACACCAGGAAAACACGTCGTGGAATTCCTTAAATAAATCTATGTAGATTTGAATCTCCTCAGGGGAGCAATATGCTCCGATGAAGATATTGTCCATGACATCAGGGATTATGGAGATATCGATAGGTATCATTTGAGAAATTTTTGTCATATTTCCTTCAGCGTAAACAATGTGCATAGCTAAAGGATTGATAGGACAATCCTTATCTCCAGTCATAGTCAGAGTGAATTCACCTGCTGTAATTCTTCTTAACTCTGGGAGGAAGTAAGATCGGTGATGAAGATCATCCCAGGGTCTGTCTGGACTAGTCATTGCCTCAATAATTTCCTTGTCTGAGGGAAAGACTAAGTCTAAAGAATCGGTATCGGCTAGGGAACCTTGAGACCATATAGGCTCAAGAACCAAATCTAACTCATGTGTGGGAGTCGGATCGGAGTCAATAGAAGCTTGCTGGACTGTAGATTATGCAACTTCTGTCGTGGACAAGGGAATGGCCATGCCATGGTGCCCTGTCCCTTCCATCATGGCTAATGGGGAAGGAAGAGTCCACAGATCGTTAAAGTAAGTCGTAAGAAACGACAAGATTTGAAATATTTCGACCCTAGGCTGGTCGGGGACAACTTACATGTAATGGACATTTCTGGTCGGAGGTGGGTAATCGAAAGTACCCATCAAAGGTGGGCACAAACCCACCCCTACGTTGACGATGTCGGGTTGAGGGTTATCAATCATCGGGACCGTGGATACCCCCGATAAAGGGTCAGGATGGGAGAAGGAGAACTGATCAATGGTCATGATCCGGCCCTCGTGTGGAAACAACGAGACCTGGAAAACTGTCACGACCATTGCTTGCACAATGTAGTTCCAACTCCTTCCTAACAAGAGATTGTAGTCAAGAGATGCATCTTCCACTTCAACTTTGATGCACACGGTCTTCCCTCCTAACTGCAGTGGAAAGAGGGGATGATTCCATGTGGTTGGAATGAATGCCTGTCGAAAGCAGTAAGAAGGGTAGGTGAGAGAGACAAAATGGGTTGGCTGATGGCCTTCCAACATGCCAAAGACATTACGCATGTCGAGGCGCCTTCATCAACCATCGTGCAGAAAATGTTCTGAGTAAAATCTTTCATGGTATAAGACACTACTTTCTAAAATGCTACATGGTAAGGAAGACAAGGTTTTAAGTCAGTCGTATCAAGCATGATTGTTCTAGGATTAAAATTCTAAGCAGATCCTAAGGAAGCTAATAGAGCCTTTCTCTGGGAAGGGTATCTCTGGAGGACTTCCAAATATGACATCACATAAGGGGTTTGTGACAAATCCTCCACCATAGAGTAGTTCTGGGTGGCCCTTGAGTTTGGGTTGTGAGAAGATTTCTTGAATGCAGCTTTGGGGATGTGTGTAATTGTTTCTCCCAATGTCTTCTCAATCTGGAGAGGAAGAGATGGGTTTTTGGCTTCTTTACCCTTCTCAGGGGTGTTTGGCATTCTGTAGTCACGTGTCCTAGTCGTTATGTCAATGCTACTTTTCTTCATGTACACATTCACGGATGAAGGATTACTAAAAGATGGAGGGGGTCCCTGACTGTCCCATTCCGTGCTTGAAGAGACTTGAGCTAAATTTTTCCCATGTGGAAATCGATTCGTTAACACGACAGGCAGCTATTGTGCCAATAACTTCTGGGCCTCTACAAGCTGAGGGAACTGGTGAGTCAGATGTTCTTCCTTGCAAAGATTACAAGGATACTTCGACTTTTTATTTTTAGTGTTTCCCTCACCAACATTATTGGTAGGTTTATTATCCCCCTTACCCTTCTTTTGTTGTTTCTTCTTTCCGTCAGGCTGCTGGGTGGCCTTTGGGTTTGTGGATTGCACACTGTGTACATCCAACGTTTGAGTAGGGGGAGTAGTCGAACCAGTGGTCTGGATAGTTGTTGTCTGTTGTATTTCCAATTGCTGCAACTGATTGGACAGTTGGTTAGCGGGATTCATTTGCACTGAACCTACAATGCCATCGGCATGTGGTCCAAATCTCTGTCTGGTCTTGTCAAGTATCAACCGCGGTGCATCTGGTAAAACTTCATAAAGTAAAACAAAATGAGAGTAAATCAGTTCTAGCTGTCGGGCTCTCATTATCACTTATTCCTCTGAAAAGACTCCCGAGGTTGCAACATCTTTAGATAACTGAGGTACCAAAGACTTAAGGAACCACTCTAGCAGGAATGCTGGTGGGACTGGAACTTTTACCAAACTCTTCTAGCATCTCCATTCTTTGATGTGATCTGAGATATGGTCCACTTTTGTCTGCTTAAAGTTGGCCAGAAATTCGATGTCGACATCGTATCTCACAGGTAATTGGAAATGGTTTAATAAATCCATTGCCAATTCGTCGAAGGAAGAGTATCTTGAGCGGTTGAGCTCAATGTACCATTTCGCCGCACTCCTGATGAGAGTGTGTTGAAACAAATGCAACTGGACGGAGTCATCTCTCAAAGAATTGGACAAGCACCATAAATGGAAGGTAGTCACACGATCGTCTGGATCTTCGTTAGGCTTGGCCTTGAACTTTGGGATGTTCGAAGGAAACTTGGTTGACATAGGGGGGCCAATGCGGATCGTGATAGATGGGGTCGTTTAATAACCTTGTCAAGTCTGGAAAGTGCAGAGTTGCCAAAAATGGTAATTTGGGTTGTTAATTGTAACCAAGGAAAAAGGAGCCTGGAGTTTGGTTGGCACCAGGTTGCCAGGAAAAGTTAGGTTGTTGGCCAAGGTTTTGGTAATAACCATGTCCATGACCAGTGTACGAATTCTGCACTTGTTGATACATCATCGGATGACTCCCATAATAGGACGTAAAGGGTTGGGCTTGCGTCGCATTCCAAGGATTTTGGGAAGGCTTGCCTCCTGTCGATCCGACGGGCATAGGTGATGAGACTTGCTCGAGTTTCCATTGGCTATGGAAGGGGTTGCCCCCGGTCAGCATCCCTAACAAGGGAACTGATCCCTGCCACATATTCCAAGGTCCTTGTGAGGAAGGAATTCCTAAGTTTTCCCCATGTGCAGGAATAGTACCCTATACAGGATGTTGTTGTCCATAAAAAGGGTTGCCCCCGGTCGAGACGACAGCTGATGAGAAAGCGTTGTTACCAAACATGCTGAACAAAGAGAATGATGTCAAACCTACTAGCATGCTATAAGTAGGAAGTCCTTGAATATATTCTCCAAATGAACTATAGTTTACATTCGGCCCAACAGAGTGTTGGTGGGCTCCGTCGAGCAAAGGGGATGAAGGAGGTATATGACCCACTCTGTAAGGGAAAGTGTTATAGGGAGTTGAAGTTCCCCCCATGGATCCTTGTAAAGGAGCGTTGGATATCCCTACCCCGATACCTAATGT
This sequence comes from Picea mariana, assembly GCA_032191745.1. Taxonomy (NCBI): domain Eukaryota; kingdom Viridiplantae; phylum Streptophyta; class Pinopsida; order Pinales; family Pinaceae; genus Picea; species Picea mariana. The sequence goes on along the minus strand of JASDQU011404979.1, from coordinate 15,349 downwards.
CTGTAGAGTGGAGTGGTAAAGGACAGTGCTTGTATCGAAGTCAGGCATCCCATATGAGAATGGAGGGCCTACCGCACTCTAGGTGAACGAAGCAGTGATTGCCACCATAGAAGGAATCAGACCATTGCTCGAGGTAGTGGCAGTTGAGACCATAGTGGTTGGGACCGATGACGGTTGGTTAGGAGGTGGAACACCCCCTATAGTGATAGTTGTAGAGGAAATATGAGTATTCCCTGAAGAAGTAGCAGCATTTGTTTCCATCACTGCTTGTGACACTACCTGACGCTCGTAAGGTTGAAACTGTACAACAATGGGCACTGATAGATCAGTGATTGGAGGTTTATATGGACCAAGAGATTGCACTCCGAGGTTAGATTGGTTCCTCCATAATCGAACGTTCTCCTCTCAGAGATGAGTCAGGCACAGTTTCCTGTAACCTGGTCACCTCAAAAGACCCTTGTTGGTCTAGTTTTCGCCTTGCGGTGGCGGGGGTGGCTTGAGATCAACCGGTGGTAGGCCCAAAATCCTTCATGACTGGTGAAGCTCCCGATCCTCCATTGTGAGAGAAGATCAATGAAAAACTAGGGCTTTCTATAATCATTTTTTTTTAAAACCAGCACACACTAGAAAATGTTCCTATGAGGTAAGACAAGCAGATTACTAGCTAGTTGGAAGAACAGTTACAATAGCCAACACTAGAGAAACTTACTGGTGCAAGTGAAACTCAAATACGGAAGCACCCTCTGGGTATACTCTACAAAGCGTGGCCCAATGTCTGCCCTAATTACTATGGTATACCCCCGCAGTCACCTGTGTAAGTCACTAAGATAAAGGCAACTAGGTTTCCAGTGCACGAACAGTCACCATGCGGGTACAGTCGACGGTCAGGTGGACTGGAATGAACAAGGTATCAAGCCTAAAACCTATCAAGGGTATCAAAAGAAAGTGTTTTGGAAGATGACTGAGGACCTAGAATGGATTCGAGACCCATGAAACTCCGTGGAAAGTGCGATCAACGAAATCCAAAGATAAGCCCTCTATATGTGTTCCCCACTATGCTTGGTCCGACTTTGGTGGGGTTATCTCTGCTACCTTTACGCAAGAGACCTCGTTTTTATTCCTTTTGTTAGAGGGGGGTCTTGGATAACTTTCACGGTTACTAGACTTTCAAGCACTCCCTAGCTCAGACTCTTATGTTTGTTTTTGTAGCCTTGAAGAGTTTCCTCTCCAATCCTAAATCAAGGCTCTAGCTTAGACTAAATTGATGAACCCTTCAAACACAAAGTCTAATAACTTTTAATTAGGCGTTAATTTAGTGGATATCTTAAGTCAAAATGAACAAAAGTGGAACCAGTGATGTTCTTTAAGAGACAAAAAAGAAGAGCATAAGATGATACTAGAAACAAAAGTACTTCTTTCTTCACAAATAAAGATTTTCCAATTGAAACTCTTCACCAAAATTTCCGTAACTACTTTTCTCAGATCTTTGAAAAGAAATACTTGAAACAAGATTTTGCTCAACTATGAGCTACTTAATGTCCTAAGCATTTAATTTAAGAACTTAAGAAAACTTTCTTTTTCCTTGGTAAATAAAGCAACTAACCTAAACTACTTTACCAAACAAAGTAACGAAAGATTATTTTTTTTATTGTTTTATGCTTCAAAACAAGATATTTGAAAATGAATTATTTTCTTTTATTTCAAAGAAAAAAAGGGAAAAATGATGACAAGATAGGGCCAAGTAATAACTTCTGGACCAATTGCAGATCGCAGGGAGTCACTGAAAAAACCAAACAGGAAGATCATAGCAGACTCACCAACTTGTCTAAAAACACTATTAAAGAAAGCACAAAAAATCTTTTGTTAAAAGAAAGATAAACTGAAGTCAGACCTAGGCTACAGACTGCTATAACAGAGACCAGTACTAGATCAAGAAAACCCCTGAGAGGTATGAATTCTGACAGGGATGAGGATGACTGCCTCTTCATTTTACAAAGATTTTCTCAACAGGCACGCTACTGACACTTCAACAGCCAGCTTATGTATGTGAGATGTCCAATTGTAGGGCGCGTATGCACGCATGCAGGCCCACTACAGGCTGCGTACAGCTCTATAATTCTTCAAAAAAATGAAAAAAAAAAGCAGTCCATCATAGGAAGGGATTACTGGTATGGAATACCAGCATCCCTTAATGACATAGAAGCTCACAGAAACTCAGAAAATAGTGAATGAACTGATTCAAAGTACCCAAAATAAATATCCCCAAAGACCTTAGAGGCATCCCCAGTACGGTCGCCAATTTTGCTATAGTGGGATAACCCCTATACGAACTACAAAAAGGGCCTAAAGTTTAGGCAGATCTAACCATCTAAAGTCTCCTACTTTTTATCACTATCCCAACATTACCCCATAATCATACATAAAAGACAAGAGAAAGGGATCCGGTAGGCCTACCTTAAATTCCACGTCCGGTGTCGATCCATTTGTGCTTGGTTGTTTCCTGACTGCAAATATCCTCCCAAGGCTGATCTGCATTCATCAAAAGACAAACAAGAAACTACAAGAATGCATTCTACATCTTTATTAGTGGGTTAGACATCATAAACAAGAAATGTAAACAAATCATATAAGTTCAAAATGTCATTTGGCGGGACGGAAAAAGTACTTCTTTATATTAATCTCACAAAAGTTGCTTACAACATGAGACCGACACTACTCCTTGAA
>JASDQU011404978.1:30296-49133 GCA_032191745.1 Picea mariana | reverse complement strand
TTTGAACCACTTTGGTCTCTTCTCAGGATGTAATTTCCAACAATGGTCCTCATCATGCCCCTCTTTCTTGCAATGCTTGCAAGACGGTTTCTCTTCCTTTCTTTCCATGAAATTTTCCTTCTTGCCATTCCACTTCCTTCTGTTTTCTTTTGTTGAAGACGATTCCCCACATACACGAACTCATGTTTTCCCTACCTCGATGTATGTTGCTTGAACTGAAACCTCATCAAGATAAGTAGGTCCAAACTTAAATATAGTGTTTTGAATATGTGCAGGTAAACCTCCTATGTACTTCATAAGAGTTTCTTGGGTATGTAAAGGAATATCCAACATCAATGCCATTTTACGAAAGCCATCAGTGTATTCTTGCATTGTTTGTCCTTTTCTTAGTTTAAGAGCTTTCCATTCAATTAGATCCTTCTCTTTATAACCCAAAGGATAGAATTTTTTTCTAAGTGCAGAAATAAAACTTTGCCATGATGGAAATACATTACCCACTTTTTGCGTGCCATTTTGCAACTTGATTTTCCACCAAATGAGTGTTGTGACTGCAAGATGAAGTGATTCCAATTTGATTTGAGTGGCCTCATCCTTGATCTATTGCAAACTGCAATAAACCTCCATTTGTCTGACCCAATTATCAAGTCTCTATGCATTGACTTAACCATCATACATAGGTAATTCAAATTTGACATCAAGTTTTAGTAAAGGCATTTATTGTTTATGTTTATGAACATGTTTTCTTGCGGGGATTTTTGAACTTGAACTTGAAGAGGAAGGAGAATAAGGAGGTGAAGAAGGAGGTGAAGGATGAATTTAAGGAGGATCCTCTCCTTATTCACGTTTGATCTTCGAATATTCACTTAGATTCAGTCTCTTCAGTTCCAAGTAATCATCATACAAAACCTTCACCATCTTCGACATGGCAAAGAAATTTTTTCGAAACTCTTTCTCATCTGAAAAAAGTTCCTCTTCCAATGCCATCTTCTCACTTTGAGAAGTTTTCTTTCTCAATCCAATCAATGGATTATCTTCAACAATCTTACCTTCACTACGATGTAGCTTTTCCCTAGTAATCATGCAAACTCAAAAACCAACCGTCAACTAGCTCTAATACCACTTGATCCGAAAAGATCTTTTAAATGACAATGGTTGAGTTTTAAGCATGAGTTATTAAACCATTTAGGAACTGAAGGAAAGAGGAAGAATTACAAAGGAAACATAACAGCCATAAATAAATATACAGATCTTAACATAAGTATGAGAACAACAAACCATAAAACACCAAAGTGATAACGGAGTTCGGAAATCTCGCCTACGTCTCCAGGCCTTTGTCTCAGTGGGTGATGATTTATTATTTTTGTTCAAAGATTTAAAAGTAAATCACAGAAGTGCCAAAAGGATTAAAAATTGATCTGGTCTTGTTCTACCAGATCTCTAGAACCCAACAAAACAAACGACATTGAAATAAGATGAACAGAGCTCCCAGATATGGTTGGCAAAGGTGCTCTTCTTAATGGCTTCCTTGCATAAAAATGGATTTGGCTTGGAAAATATTCAGCATTTACTTTTTCTGAACCTCCTCCATGTCTTAAAGAAACTCTAGTTTTTATAGACTAGGAGTGGGTAAAAACCTCCCAACGTCTCCCCAAGATCTGGCCTCAAAAAGGGCCCAATATCCCCCAAAAATGACCAAAAATATCTAAAATTGCTCAATAAATCATTAAAAATATTAATATAATGTCAAAAACCCACCATTTGCATAAAATATGGGTGCAACCCATTTTTCTAGGGCTCATGGTCATGTGGCGTGCTCCATGTGGCCAAGCTCCATGCATTGGCTCTTTATCCTTTAGCTCTCGGACCTTGGTCGTATGTGCATGGATTAACCCCTTTCCACATGCTAATTGTATAGATAAGCCCCAAGTCACAAGATGATGGTTACGCCCTCTAGTCATTAGGCTAGCCTGATTGACTGGGGATAACCCCTTACTATCCGCTCTATCGATATAGGACTAGGCATATAGTATCTCCACAGGGTAGGGAGCTGGACCAAACGTCTTTCAAAAACACATGCCAATACATGGAGGATAGAGTCATATACAATGGTTGTATTTTTGAGGGTTGGGGATAGGCCCCAACCCTTTTCCTCCCGAATATCCATCATTTGCAACTTAAATAGTAGTTTTATGCTATGTTTTAACAAGTGACACCACGGACGGGCTGGCTATCCCGGCCCTGCCAAAGATCTACCCCCCTGCCCAGAGGTCGTGGGTTCAAATATCGTAGAGTCCAAAAATTTTGCAATAACATTAACCAATGAATGGGTTCCATGTTGAATCCCATGTCTGGGCCACATGGCACTGTATCATACACCAACAGTACTTCCACGTTTCAATGCTCGATTCATTCACATTTTCCAACCATGTGTCTGCCATGTCACATGCCACTGTACCTTCCTCGTGTCATACGAACATGCCATGTGTCGTGTGGTCGTGCCATGTGTCACCCTTGTAGTGGTGACATGTTTCACTCCCCAATTAGTGCACCTATACCTGTACACATCAACATCCATTGCACCATGCCACGTTAGTTGTACAATCGTACAACATGTACAGTCAACTGCCACATTGCATTGTATGGACTTTACAGTTAACATTTTTTTGCATGTTTGGCCAAATGAACAGACCACGATATCTTGAGCATATGATGTTTGTTTGAGCCCATTCAAGTCGCATTGGGTTCGCATCAACGAGGCCTATGGACGCATCTGTTTTGAAGCCATTCTTAGAACTTTGATTTTTAGGCCTTCCTAGACCCATTTTGGTCTCGAGATCTAATTATGTATCACTATTTATAGTGGAGGCAGGAAGACGAAGATTTTTGCAATTTTTTTTTACCGATGTTCTTTTAATATCAATATGCATTAGTGCTTTCCTAAAACATAATGAACCAATTCTTAAATATTCAAATGCATCATCAATTTTTATAGCGGATGTTATTAGTTGAGGTGAACGATTGAAGGTTTTTGCATATGCATTTTACCCATGCACCTTTAAGGTACATACGCACTGGTGTGCACATAAAAAATAAATCATAAGTGCTTCAATGTTCAAAAGTACCATCATACATTATAATAAAAATAACACTCATCGGTGTTGTTGAACTTTATGCACAAGTGCACATAGTTTTCGTTAGTTGCACTGTGGTAGGGTAAATAAAAAAAATTGCCAAGCTGATTTTGATTGTTACAATTCATTATGTGCTTCCAAAATCTCAAGAAAGCATCATTGGTCACCCTTCTTCCAAAGATGCATTATTTCATGTGCTCTATAGTGACATGGATAGCTCCATTGTTAGATTCCAGGCATTTCCAATTTTTGGAAATTACCATGAATTTTCGTTTCCTCACAACTATAAAACCATGCCTCCTCGGGACATAAGAACCCAGGTAAATTGTTTATTACCTTCCTCTTTGCCTTTTCCTCCAATTAAAATTTGAATATAGCTTGAAATTTTCCTTTTTTATTTTTATTTTTTCAATTCTGCACAGTGCACCTAAATGCTTCTGCTCACCCCAAAGCAGTGTGTCTTTTGTTAAATTCACAACAAGAACCACCATCGATGCATCTAATATAAATTGTATGCCCCGGTTTCATTCAAGGACGAGCACTGTGATAAATTTTAAAAACAAAACAATGCATCCTTTGGAACACTCTACAATCGGAAAACAATTGGCTTCAACCCGCCCCAGTACATTTCACTTAATTAACCACACTGCTAACTTAATGATATATAAAATTAAACGTAGAGGTGTAACCGTTTTAACCAAATGCACTAGTGTTGTTTATAGAACCACATCAGGACAAATATTGATTGAATTGGCATAGCTTGGCATCTCATTGCACACCTCATTCCTGGTGCTCTATCCTTTACAACCTGCCGCTAAACAAAACGTCGATGGTCCAACATCACGATATAAATGATTTTTTAATAGTAACACATCGCAATGATTCAGTTGCGATAAAGAAATTTAACCTAGTGATTCCCATCTATCCAAAAAATGCACTGGTGTTGTAAATAGAATGAAACCAAGATGAATTTTTCAAAATATATTAGAGCGGTGTGACTTATTAGATGCATTGTTGAAATACATGGTGGTGCGACAATAAGCATGGAGAATCATTACATAAATTCTAAACGTATGCATCGTGATAGGTTTTGAAAAATAAGCATTGTGTTTCATCTTTTGTAAGGCCCCGTTAGCAGTGCATTAGTAATTCAACGCATCGCTAGACATCATGTTGGTGCTCTGGTAAAACTAGCACACCGGTTCGTTCCATTTAACAAAGTGCACTAGTAATTTTTTACTCTATAAATATTAGCATCATGGTGCATATTTGTTAACAAAATGAACCAGTTCGATTAAAAGAATTGCACTGAGAAAATATTGTATGATTTCACGTGTCAGGGCGTTTCATTGGATGCCCCATTACCGGTTCTCTACACGATCCAACATACCACAAATGGTAATTTTGGTGCTACAAATAAATGGTAGTACTAGTGCATTCATATTAACACATCGCACCGCTTAAGTTGTAATGAAAAAAATTAACCTAGCGGTGCCTTTAGGTAGAAAAAATGCATCGGTCTTGTAAAGAGCACGACACGGGGATGGTTATTTCACAATTTAACGATGCAATGCATCTTGTGGGACACACCACTAAAATATGTGGTGGTACCCCAAGAAACGTTTCACACCAGTGCTTGTTAGGTATAACATCTCATGGGGGTGTGGTTTTTCACATATAGAGCATCGTGGGTAGGGCATATGTTTTTTTTTAGGTGCACCGATTACTTTTTAAATTTTTTTGGCAAAATAAAATTAATTTTATAAATTTTTAAATACAAGTTATTTATATATGTGTGTGTTTTATAATTTCAAATTTTTTTATCGATATATATTTGCCTAACAATATTTCTATGTGAATCAAAGACGACGACACTGAGAGGAGGAGCAAGAACAGGTCGAGATGCATACATTTATGCATGAGTGGGAGGCCAAGGAGAGGGAGAGGGAGTTGTTACCTCAGCCTATTTCATAGTGGAAACATGACCTTTTGATGGATGTTGTCCCTCTGAAGTTTTATCGGGAGAGTACATCCATGAGGGAAAACTCTTTGTTGTTACAGTAGTTGATTCGTTGTTGGGATCATGGGAAACATGTTCAAGGTTGGTCTCAGTCTTTGGTATCATCCCATGAAGGAGGATGTTAATTTCATCACTGGGTTGTCTAGGAGGGGGTAGTATTTTTCCCAGTTTCCCGAGCTATCATATAACATTCCAAGAGAGACCCAATTGACATATGTGTAGAGTTATGCCCATCTGTAGGTTCATTCCTTTACAGAGTTCTAGGTTCTTGGTGGTCAGCTGTTGGTGTTGTGAAGTGTCATTGTTTCAGTACACTCTTGCAACACACTAACCTTCTTAACATTGGGGGGTTTGAGACCTAGGTTTCATCCAAGGAATTTCCAACAAAACCCCCTAAGCATTGACATATCAATCCTCAGCCAAGGTCAAGGAAGGTCTCACCCTAGATGTAGAGAAGATCATAAATACCATAAGGTATTTTGTCAGGAATGGAGGATCAAACATACAAAAAAGTGTTGTAAATGGCATCCATGTAACTCATATATGATAATATAATAAGGACTAAGAGTTAAAACAATACACGCATAGGTGCTACTCATTCATAATAGACACAAAATATAACAGAATTTTCATATCTTTATTACTGGGAGTATTCCATCATTCTAGAGATATACATTGCACTAACTAACTAAGTTGAACAACCATAATACTTCATCTCATTACTATATAAATAGTGGGAACACGTCAATATGTGCCTTGCACTGATATTTAAGATTCAGACAAATAACAGACCCAAGAGACTTCTCCATACAATACAATATTACAATAGGCTAACTCAGAGCTCTGGGACTAATGCATTCGGAAATTAGCCAACCTATTTTCTAATCTGAGAGCTCTATTTTATATATTTTTTCTGATGGGGATCATTTTCCTTCATTTTTTTTTTCCACTCACTTGTCTAATAGAACACCCTCGCACACTTATGGTACCTACCAGGGCTCCATGTAGGTTCTATGCATCAAGGAAAATCCTAACTTCCTAGTGAGCTCATCTTCTGTTCACCCAACGTCTTCATCTATTGTTGGTAGCAATCATTCTAGGAGATATATTGGTTATTCCTTTCTTGCTTTTAGCAGGCATCTTCTTGGATTTCAGCGCAACTAAAAAAACTCAGACCAAGGCTCTCAACTAAAAAAACTGGCAATGACGCACCCTTGATCATCTTTAGACTTGGCATGCTTCTTAACAAAACCCGGTCTAATGCACACATTATGGCATTATTTCACGCATCTCCATAGGCGCTCACAAAAATTTTGTATGAGCATGCACAACTAGGCCCAAAACTCTAGGTCTCAATAGGCCCCCACCACTATTACCCAGTTCATCCTCGAGCGAGGTGTTGACTTTTAAAGGGTAGAGGAAATAATAGTTGGGGGGAAGGGACAAAGAAACTGGGACTAGTACGTGGAGGAATTTCTCCATCAATTATGGGGAGGAGAGGGGTTATTTATATAGGAGGAATAGGGAAAAAAGGGAGTTGATAAGATGAGTTTGATGGAGGTGATGTGTCATGGACAACATAGAATATGGCGGTGGAGAGATCTTAATGTTGATTTTATTTCCCAATGGTATGCTTGGCAAATTGAAGTATTACAATAGATGTCATACTAAGAGGTAGTGAATTGTGTTGGACTTATATTTATGTGCCAAGTGGATAAGTTTCGCTACCAGGAAATATGTCTAATACTTGGTTTGAATGACTGTCTGGGGCCAGTGATAGGACTTGTGGTACATGGGTACTTCTGCTTTGAATATCTTGGAAGGAGAAAATGATTTCATATGATTATTTTTGTAAGAGTGAGTGGAGTGGAGTGTGTTGGAGTTACTTCACACACACCTAAGATTTATTTTTTCTAATGTTTTTCCTTGTTTATTAGTCATAATTAGTCATTATCAAGTCTCCTATATTTTAGGGGAGAATATTCTCTTTCAGTTGACACTTCAGTTTGACTAATTGAGTTGAGTCTAGATGTTGCATTGGTTTTGTCAACATGGAACATTGGTATCATCACCATGCTAATACACACTTTCCTTGGGATCATCACTATATTGACACATTACCCTTGATTGCTTGATCTACTCCTCACTACATTGTGTTCAGTCAATTAATTGAAGACTAGTTGACTAGTTAACTCAACTAGGTGGCAGTTCAGTCTGATGACTACCTGAGAGACTATACTAGGTGGAAGTTCACTCCCATAACTGTTGGTGTGTGTCCAAATCACTCTATACCACCACTATGGTGCATTGGTTCTCTTCCAATGCGCATTCATTGGTTCTTTCTCTCCTTCTTCTTCTTTCTCAATTTATCTCTACAAATGTGTGTAGTATTTTCTAGCTAGATGTATTCTATGCAAGTTCAACAGATTTACATGGTATCAGAGCCGATGGACTGCTAAGAAAAATATACACCAAAATGTTTTGCAGGTACAAAAGATTGAAGACAACGAAAAGATGGATTTCCAAAAATAATTCATTCTTACACCTTACAACAACTTTGCATGGAAGGAGAAAATAGTCATACATCTCTGAACGAGAGGATTGTATAGGTTAACCTTGAATACAGATAGAGAACCGACATCAGCCATAGAAAAATCCAAGTACTTAAATCAAATGGATGAAGCATTCAGAACAATTTGCATTCTTATTTCTCCCAATCTCCTTTTTCACATATCTTCCTATAAGACTCCCAATGAAGCCTGTACCACCTTGGAAGAGATCTTTGGAAAATAGGATGAGATGAGGGGACACATGATGGAGGTGGAATTTCTCACATTAGATCCAAAAATATTTGAGAATATCCAAGATTTATTTACAAAATTCAAGGATTTACTGTCGCAATGCAAAGCTTGTGGGGTTGATAAATCTAAGGAGAAACAAATGATTCTCACCATTCTCTCCAAACTTGGTCCTAAATTCTCTTTATTCGTATCCACATTCCATTCTATCATATTTTCCTTTAGAGCCACCTGGAAGACACCTTCTCTTGAGGAATTTATCAAATCCATGACACAAGAGAAAACCAAGCTCATCAACATGGGAAAAATCAAAGGCCCAAAGGCGCATTCATTTACAGTGCAATATGGAAGCCATCAATATCAGAAATATAAATATAAAGGAAAAAGGAAAGCTCATGCAAATCTGAATAAGGAAGGGTACTCAAAACCCTTCACCAATGCCTCCATATCCAAAGGGGAAAAGGGAAGAAAAGGGGAGAAATGAACGTACTATCACAAAGGATTCCATCCAGAATCCGCATGCATGCAAAAACAAATAGATATAATGTATTAAATACTTCAGAAAAACAACCTTGGAGATCACATCCCTGAGGCTTCCAAGAAGAATAAGCTAGAAGATTTGAATCCCAAGAAAAGAAATTCTAGCCATGCCTTGATTTCCATCAACTCCTCTCCCGATGCTTGGACCGTAGATTCAGAAGCATCACATCACATGGATTCTTCAAAAGAAATATATTCTTCATTGGATGCATGCAAAGGTCCTACTATTCCGATGGGGGGAAACTCTTTTGTCAAATTCAATGGTAATGGAAGAATTGAACTCACCAACAGAAGCTTTGAGAATGTGTTGCACATTCCCAAACTTTCCATCAACATTCTGTCCGTGTATCAGATGATGAATTTCAGCATTGGAAAGAAATTCATATTCACACCAAATTTCATGGAAATATATGACATGCAAACCAAATCCAGGGTTTCCACCGATGAGGTAAAACATCAATATAGATTGTATACATTTCCTAAATTTATTGAACCAGATTCTGCTTTAGTGCTTGCTCATGCTGATGAAAGTAGTAGGATATGGCACAAAAGGTTTGGACATTTGAATTTAAGATATATGCAACAACTTAGCAAGAAAATATTGGTTGATGGTCTACCAGACATCCATTTCTCCAAGGGATTATGTGAGGGATGTTGTAATATCCCCAAGGACGAGCCCCANGAAGTTCACTCCCATAACTGTTGGTGTGTGTCCAAATCATTCTATACCACCACTATGGTGCATTGGTTCTCCTCCAATGCGCATTCATTGGTTCTTTCTCTCCTTCTTCTTCTTTCTCAATTTATCTCTACAAATGTGTGTAGTATTTTCTAGCTAGATGTATTCTATGCAGGTTCAACAGATTTACATGGTATTAGAGCCGATGGACTGCTAAGAAAAATATACACCAAAATGTTTTGCAGGTACAAAAGATTAAAGACAACGAAAAGATGGATTTCCAAAAATAATTCATTCTTACACCTTACAACAACTTTGCATGGAAGAAGAAAATAGTCATACATCTCTGAACGAGAGGATTGTATAGGTTAACCTTGAATACAGATAGAGAACCGAAATCATCCATAGAAAAATTCAAGTACTTAAATCAAATGGATGAAGCATTCAGAACAATTTACATTCTTATTTCTCCCAATCTCCTTTTTCACATATCTTCCTGTAAGACTCCCAATGAAGCCTGTACCACCTTGGAAGAGCTCTTTGGAAAATAGGATGAGATGAGGGGACACATGATGGAGGTGGAATTTCTCACATTAGATCCAAAAATCTTTGAGAATATCCAAGATTTATTTACAAAATTCAAGGATTTACTGTCGCAATGCAAATCTTGTGGGGTTGATAAATCTAAGGAGAAACAAATGATTCTCACCATTCTCTCCAAACTTGGTCCTAAATTCTCTTTATTCGTATCCACATTCCATTCTATCATATTTTCCTTTAGAGCCACCTGGAAGACGCCTTCTCTTGAGGACTTTATCGAATCCCTGACACAAGAGAAAACCAAGCTCATCAACATGGGAAAAATCAAAGGCCCAAAGGCGCATTCATTTACTGTGCAATATGGAAGCCATCAATATCAGAAATATAAATATAAAGGAAAAAGGAAAGCTCATGCAAATCCGAATAAGGAAGGGTACTCAAAACCCTTCACCGATGCCTCCATATCCAAAGGGGAAAAGGGAAGAAAAGGGGAGAAATGAACGTACTGTCACAAAGGATTCCATCCAGAATCCGCATGCATGAAAAAACAAATAGATATAATGTATTAAATACTTCAGAAAAACAACCTTGGAGATCACATCCCTGAGGCTTCCAAGAAGAATAAGCCATAAGATTTGAATCCCAAGAAAAGAAATTCTAGCCATGCCTTGATTTCCATCAACTCCTCTCCCAATGCTTGGACCATAGATTCAGGAGCATCACATCACATGGATTCTTCAAAAGAAATATATTCTTCATTGGATGCATGCAAAGGTCCTACTATTCCGATGGGGGGAAACTCTTTTTTCAAATTCAATGGCAAAGGAAGGATTGAACTCACCAAGAGAAGCTTTGAGAATGTGTTGCACATTCCCAAACTTTACATCAACATTCTTTCTGTGTATCAGATGATGAATTTCAACATTGGAAAGAAAGTCATATTCACACCAAATTTCATGGACATATATGACATGCAAACCAAATCCAGGGTTTCCACCGATGAGGTAAATCATCAATATAAATTGTATACATTTCCTAAATTTATTGAACCAGATTCTGCTTTAGTGCTTGCTCATGCTGATGAAAGTAGTAGGATATGGCACGAAAGGTTTGGACATTTGAATTTAAGATATATGCAACAACTTAGCAAGAAAATATTGGTTGATGGTCTACCAGACATCCATTTCTCCAAGAGATTATGTGAGCGATGTTGTAATATCCCCAAGGACGAGCCCTAGTTGTATTTATGAATTGTAAACATGTTTTTTAGGCTGGTGAGCTAAACAATTATAAGATGATAAGATTATTTGTTATAGGTCAGAGAGCCTAGGTGTTAAAGGCCACAAGCCTGTTTTTTACATGTAAATATTCATATTATTAATATAAATACATCACTGTGTGTAGACTGACCATGAAGAAAGAGTGATGGGGGACTAAGATTCCACTAGGATGGGTAAGGGAGAGGGGGATGAGAGGTTGAAAAGGGGGGCTAAGCGTAAGGGCTTAAGTCCAAGAGAATAATAATAATTTATTATTATTCCAAAATATTATTAGAGGGATATGTCTTATCCTAATTTCCTGGAAAGGGAACAAATGCTAAATGGAGTGCATGCATCTCTAGGAAGACAAGTGTCGACCTGGGCGCATACAGTTAAAGCTGAAGAGTCAGCTCGTGTTGGGGGTTTTCTCCCCATTCTTCCATCCTCAGTATAACTATTTGGCAGTAGTCATCGACCTCTGCATCTCCACGCACATCAGAAACTGCTCACTGGGGAAAGGCCCACTAGTGTTATCTTGTGAAGCCCCGCATTTTTGCATTTGTTGAAACCGAGTTGTACCTTACCCAATTTTTGGTTGCCTCATTTTCCTAAGTTGTATTGAACTATTTTTGTTTTCCTCATATTGTTGGAACTTAGTGGAAGTTTGTTGAAGAAGCGGGTTGATAGGCCCGTGGTTGAAGAGGCCGATTGTCAGGCCTATGAGAATCTCTCTCCAGGTGAGAGAGTTCATTGGGAAGTGACTTTCTCCTAGAGAGATTCCATCACCATCTACGGAGCTTTGAGAATTCCTAATCTGGCCTATTTCTGAGACCCTGAGAGGGGAAGTGGAGTAGTCGATGGACTGTGGAACATTGAAGGTGCATATTCCTGGGCTGGAACAATCATGTGGGGAATGAGAGCCCATGAGTAGTGGGCGTAAGAAGGATCTTGGAGAGAATCCTTCCAGTTGCACTGTGCAGTTTCCTATGACCTTAGCCTAGTCTAGGATTCCCTTGCCCTAGGTGGAGCTTAGTCCCAGNTCATATTATTAATATAAATACATCACTGTGTGTAGAATTACCACGAAGAAAGAGTGATGGGGGACTAAGATTCTACTAGGATGGGTAAGGGAGAGGGGGATGAGAGGTTGAAAAGGGGGGCTAAGCGTAAGGGATTAAGTCCAAGAGAATAATAATAATTTATTATTATTCCAAAATATTATTAGAGGGATATGTCTTATCCTAATTTCCTGGAAAGGGAACGAATGCTAAATGGAGTGCATGCATCTCTAGGAAGACAAGTGTCGACCTGGGCGCATACAGTTAAAGCTGAAGAGTCAGCTCGTGTTGGGGGTTTTCTCCCCATTCTTCCATCCTCAGTATAACTATTTGGCAGTAGGCATCGACCTCTGCATCTCCACGCACATCAGAAAATGCTCACTGGGGAAAGGCCCACTAGTGTTATCTTGTGAAGCCCCGCATTTCTACATTTGTTGAAACCGAGTTGTACCTTACCCAATTTTTGGTTGCCTCATTTTCCTAAGTTGTATTGAACTATTTTTGTTGTCCTCATCTTGTTGGAACTTAGTGGAAGTTTGTTGAAGAAGCGGGTTGATAGGCCCGTGGTTGAAGAGGTCGATTGTCAGGCCTATGAGAATCTCTCTCCAGGTGAGAGAGTTCATTGGGAAGTGACTTTCTCCTAGAGAGATTCCATTACCAGCTACAGAGCTCTGAGAATTCCTAATCTGGCCTATTTCTGAGACCCTGAGAGGGGAAGTGGAGTAGTCGATGGGCTGTGGAACATTGAAGGTGCATATTCCTGGGGTGGAACAATCATGTGGGGAATGAGAGTCCATGAGTAGTGGGCGTAAGAAGGATCTTGGAGAGAATCCTTCTAGTTGCACTGTGCAGTTTCCTGTGACATTAGCCTAGTCTAGGATTCCCTTGCCCTAGGTGGAGCTTAGTCCCAGCTCGGGGGTGACCCACTGCCGAGTGTGAAGAGCAGTGTGGTCTAAGACTGGGAGGTTCATGGAAGGTCTACACACAGTTGGTGGTTTTACTCCAGTTAAAAGATAAGTATCATTTATGTTTTTAATTATGTATGTTATGCATGTGTGTGTTTCTTAAAATGTTATCATGTGTTCCATTACATGTGGACTTATTTTCAATTCCATTTAAGTCTGTATGGTAGCAGTAAATCTATGTTAATTTTTTTAAATTCATTAAAATGCATGTGATATATATGTGTATGTTTCGTGTAGTGGCGTTGCCCAGCCTGTGGGTAGCCAGGGATGTTACAATTTGGTATCAAAGAAGTAAAGGAAAAGTTAAGGGTGTTTGGGTAGTGTTATCCAACCTGTTGGTGGTCGAGGATGTTACAATTTGGTATCGGAGCCACGGTTTCAACACTGAGCTTGGATGGGTCATGTTGGTGGAAGTTGAAGCAAACGTTTCGGAAAATAATTGTTGTTAAAATGGAAAAAATTCAAGTTCAGAGCCAAGGTTCACACATTGAGCCTGGATGGGTTGGATAAGTGGTCATTGGGAGCAAGGTTTCAAGTGGAAATTGTGTCTAGAGAAACCAATTTTGAACCTTAGAAAATTCCTGAGTGCCAAGAGGTTACTTTGACCATGTTACGAAGATCAGGAGGTGTAGCAATATTATAAAACCATGACAGACGTGGTATTTGGCCATAGAGAAAGAAATCACCACAGTTGTGGTGTTGGGGCCGTAGGATCTATTCATAAGGAGGAGAAATCCTTCATGATCGTTAGATCTGGAAAAAGGAGCATGAGAGTTAACCTCCAAGTACTTTGGACTTCATGGCTTTGGCAAAGTTATGGGTTATAGAGTGAAATATCGTCGAAGGCCCAAAGCCCCGAAGTCATCGAAGTGGATCTACATCGTATATCTGAGGAGAAGAGCTTGACTGTTGGATCAAGACAAGGTAAAAGGTCAAATGCAGTGGTGAAGGGTGAAGGCTTCCAAATCTCTGAAGTTCAGAGTTAATAGAGACCGTCTGTCAAGAGGGACACATGTCAACAAATTGGTTTGTTTGGGATTTCGGTGTTCGGGAGAATTAGTGTGTGCTGAGGAGAGAACATATGAAGCCCAAATTTTGGAAGCCCCGAAGAGCCAAAGTAGTGAGTCATGATGACGTCACTTGGATTGACGTGGACAGATGGGTTGTGTGCCACGTATCAGTGGGTTTTGAACCTGTGGAATATTGAAATTCCATATGGAAAGTGACGCATGACACCTATGTGATTAGGCCATGATTCAGTTGCTAGTATTCCACCACGTTTCATTCCGTATGAGCATGGTTAGTGGGATCCCAAGGTTACATAACGTAGTTAAAGGTCGGAGGACCAAACTAGAATTGATCATGATACATCAATATCGACAGCCAGGAGGCATTGCGGAGACCCAAGTTGCATGGGATTTAATTCTCCAAGGCGGTCCTGTAATCCAAACCACAATTTCATCGAGGGGTTACGTGTCAACATCAGAATAATTATGGGATGAAAGGCGGGTTACTCCAAATAGTTGTTGCATGCCCCCATAATTGGAAAAGCATTAAGTGATGTGACTATTCAGTATATTAGTTCAAGCATAGAATCTGTGGGTCTCAGTGGATGCGTGCCATCAGTTGTGAAGTCCGAAGACTTGACACTTCATAAAGGTGGTTCATAGGGAACAAAAGGAAGAACCTTCTGAATCTTCATAATACTGAAGTGGCATGACTTAATGACATCACCAAAGGTGAACAGGAAGTGTTAAGATATTAACGGTTCGGGGTTTTGGGGGTGTATGGATGTGAAATACTCCAAAGTCGTGGAACTCAAATGCTTGAGGTTCCATAGTGAGTGCCAGCCATTGGATGATGGGTGGACATGGACTATTGATCCACCCTACTTCACGAGTTTGGTAATCTAGAACTCTAAGAAATTTGTTGGGATGTTCTTTGAAAACTTCTAAAGTCGGAGGCATGAAGTCCTGAATAAGTTCCTATTGACCTAGTGCTTGGCTACAACCCGTGGTCGCATGGGTTGGGTGATAAGAGAAAGGGGCTAGTGCCTGAAAATGATTACAAAACAAAGTAGAGCTTAGAAATAAAATGGAACTTGAAAGTTTTCTTTGAATCATATGGGTTTATGAATATTGTGGAATTTGTTAAGGACCGATGGCCTGACAAATTTTGGATGACTTGACATTGTGTTTTCAGAGTTAACGATTGACATAACCAAACTAAATTGTCTCGGAGTGTAGAAAATGGAGGAGGCATGGAATGCTTTCAGTTCAAAGAATGAAGCTAAAGGAATGGATGTCCATTTGGGATTTGAAGGATCGAACTCCAATGGGAATGGAGAAGAGATAGATAAGAAGGGAAACATGATGAGAATCATTGAAAGATTATAGAAAGATGCCTAGACTTACCAAGTAGATAAAAAAAATCTCATGAAATCTAGGGAACAACATAGAGAATTCAACATAAATTTGATACAAAGCCTGGAAAGGATAGAAAAGAAATTGGATAAGGGGAGTGACTCTAGTAAATCAGTAAGTCATGGGTCTCCTGATGAAAGAAGGAAATCAAGGAGTGTTGGAAGACACCATCATCACTCCCAAGGGCACTCTAAGAGGAGGGAACACAATATTTCAATCCCATCTCCTACCAGAAATCATAGGAGATCTGAAGTGGATGAACTAAAGGGTGAAATGAAGAAGATTAACCCTCCTATGTTTGATGGAGAGCATCCGAAGGAGGAAGAAGTCGAGACATGGCTTCTTGGCATGAAAAAATATTTCCAACTACAGAATTATTTCTCTCATGCAGAGGGAATAATTGCAATGTATCAACTGAAAGGAAAGTCATCCATGTGGTGGGATCAACTTGTGCAGGTGCAACACATTAAAGAGAAAAATGTTGCTTGGAATGAATTCAAGAAACACTTTCAAAAGAAATATTTCACTAAGAGATACTATGACAGAAAGATGAAAGAATTCTTTGAACTCAAGATGGGTAGCATGTCCATTGATGAGTATGAAAGGAAATTCATAGAGTTTCTGAAGTATGTTCCTTTCATCAAATATGAGGCTGTCAAAATTCAAGCATATTTGAGTGGACTACCACCTTCCATCAGTGACAAGATCCATTATGATGATCCTAAAACTATGGAAGAAACTATAAGGAGAGAAAAATGGTTGTTTGAGCAGCAAAGAGAAAAGCCCACTTTTCGGAAGGCTTGGGACGACAAGAAGAAGTTCAAGAAAGAGAAGAGGTAGAAGGGAAACAAACCTCCCTTTTTCAGAAACAGTCCTCAAGGAAAACTATATTTTAGAGAGCATAGAATCGCTGAAGTAGGGGGACAAAGGCCAAGGAAGACACCCATTCAATGTTGGGGTTGTCAGGGAAACCACAAGTACAATGATTGTCCCCCCAAAAATGGAAAAGTGAGAGATATCCACAATGTTCATCAAGATGAAATAGTGGAGGACATGGGAAGTAGAATACCAAGGATCTATGCAGCCCTAGACAACAAACAAGCTGAATTTCAATCACACATGATTGAAGTTGAAGGTATGATCAATAACCATACCTTTACCATTTTAATTGATTCAGGGGCTAGCCATAGTTATATAGATCCTAGAATGGTGGAAAGTTTGCATTTGCCAAGAAGAAATCATGGAAAATCTTGGTTAATGTAGTTGGATATAGGAGCCAAGAGAAAGGTTATTGAGTTGGTTAAGTCATGTTCAATGGACATGAATGGATTGAGCACAAGGGATTAATTAAACATCTCACCTTTAGGTTTCTATGACTGTCTAATTGGGATGGATTGGTTGGACCAAAACCATGCCATATTATACTGTCATAGCAAGGAATTCACTTTCCTGAATGAGGAAGGAAACCCAAGGAAAGTGCAGGGAATCCCAAGAGTAGTTGCTATCAGAGAAATCTCAGCAATGTAGCTAAAGAAGTGCTACATGAAAGGTTGTCAATTATTTGCAGTTCATATGGAAGAAGCACCTGAGGATAAGGTGTCAAATATTGAATACCATGCAATATTAAAAGAGTTTGAAGATTTATTCCAGGAGGTACCCACACTACCCCCAAAAAGAGATATTGATTTATCTATAAACCTGATGCCTGGAGTAGCTCCAGTGTTAAAAACTCCTTACAAAATAAGTACACCAGAGCTAAAAGAACTGCAATTACATCTTGAAGAACTTATGAAGAAGGGGTATATACGCCCAAGTGTGTCACCTTGGGGTTCCCCGATCCTGTTCATGAATAAGAAAGATGGGACATTAAGATTGTGCATCAATTTCAGACAGCTGAACAAAGTGACTATTAAGAACAAGTATCCTTTGCCAAGGATCGATGATCTCTTCGATCAGTTGAAAGATGCCAAAATATTTTCAAAAATATATCTCAGGTCAGGGTACCACCAGGTAAGGATAAAGGATGAATACATCAACAAGACTTACTTCAGAACAAGTTATGGTCATCATGAATTCATAGTGGTGCCATTTGGGTTATCAAATGCACCCGTTGTTTTCATGTTCCTAATGAATGGTGTATTCAGAGAATATCTAGACAAGTTTGTCATAGTCTTTTTGGATGACATCCTGGTGTATTCCAAGTTAGAGGAAGAGCATGAACATCATATGAAGATGGTGTTGCAGGTTCTAAGAGAGCACCAGTTGTATGCCAAATTGAGCAAGTGCTTATTTTATCAAAAGTAGATCCATTACTTGGGGCATATCATTTCAAAGGATGGGATAGTCGTGGATCCTGAAAAGATATAATCCATCGGAGAATGGTTAGCACCAAAGAATGTAACAAAAGTCAGATCCTTTATGGCTCTAGATGGCTATTACAGAAGGTTCATTGCAGGGTTCTCAAGGATAGCTCACAGTGTCACTTCCTTGCAAAGGAAGGAGAAGAAATTTCAATGGGCAGAAGAATGTGAGAGAAGCTTCTAGCAATTGAACCAGTTATTAACCAATGCTCCAATCCTGAGGATTACAGAGCCAAATGAAGATTTTGTAGCGTGTACATACGCATGCCAAGAAGGACTAGGAGGAGTCCTCAGTCAAAATGGGTTTGCAATATGTTATGAATCCCAAAAGATGAAGGATCATGAAAAGAAATATGCAACTCGTGATTTGGAGTTAGAATTCATAGTGTACACCCTAAAGAAATGGAGGCACTACCTCATGGGAAGGAGGTTTGAACTGAAGACAAACCATAATGGTCTGAAGTATTTGTTTGATTATCCAATGTTGAATTCTAGGTAGAGTAGATGGTTGGAATTCCTTTGTGAGTACGACTTTGATATCAAGCATATCAAAGGAAAGGAGAACAAAGTGGCCGATGCACTCAACAGGAGAGTGCATGAAATACATGCTACGACCATTATCATGTATCAAACTGATATCAAAGGTAGAATTTTGGAAGCTGCAAATGCAAATTTGCAGTACATGGAATTGGTAGAAAAGATACAACAAGGTAAGATGCTACAGAAAGTGGAAGATTGTAAATTGGAGGCTGATGGAACACTCCTGTACAAAAATAGAATTTATGTACCTAATTTCCAGGAATTGAGAATTATGATCTTGAAAGAAATGCATAATGTACCTTATGTGTTGGTTGTGGAGCCTGATTATCTTCCTGATTCAGAGATCCTTTCTTTCAACTGTGTTTATACCCCATGAAGTATTTACACCCCATAAGTATGTACACTCTTCCACGCAGAGGAGTGCAGAGGGGGGGTACCCCCTCTGAGGGGTCTGGGGGCAAGCGGGCCCCTAGTGGGGGTTCGGGGGCGAAGCCCTTGAAGAAAAAATTGCCTTATAAAAGTAT
>JASDQU011404978.1:0-10695 GCA_032191745.1 Picea mariana | reverse complement strand
GCTAGATCATGATGCTATGAGAGAGAATCTTGCTTTTGTTCAACAACAACCAGGGATGAAGGCCACTCTCCTCTTCCCACAAGAACTTGGAATATTATTTTTTCTCTTCTCCAAGAAAGGGGGTCTACAATGAGTGCTTCCTCAATCACTCATCTTCTCTGCAACCTCGTTTATGAGTTTGGACTGAAAACACTTCCCAACAAATTTATGTACCCAGAAAAAATTTGTTTTTCAGTTCTCTTCTGAACCAGAGAGATTCACATGCTCTCTCTCTTCCAAAAAAAATGGTCATTGAACTCATCTTCTTTCCTCTTCTTTCTGTTGATGAATTCCCTCTCTTTTCTTTCCTTTCTTAGCAAGATTTCATGGGTCCAATTTCCAATTTCATGGGTTAGGTCAGGTATTTTTTCAGATGGCTACTTTGCCCATCTCCTCATTGACTCTTGAGGACAACTTCCCAACTACCATCCTGATTGGTAATTTATTTTTCTAGGTCAGAGGACTGTTCTGGGTCTAAATAATTTAAATCCAGTAGAGTACTAGTCTGGTAGGGGGAATCTCAACCATTGTTGGTTCCCCTCACCATCTCTCTCATGTATCATGATCTACCTTGGAAAACCCCTTCAGGAGTTATGCAATACTTTCCATTTTATTTAGTACCAGAAATATGTACATTACCCTTTATAACAAAAAGGTCCATTAATTCCAACATCCACACATATTCATTCTGCCCATAGGCTTTTGGAAGGTTGTAGTTATATTTACAAGCTAAGGGAAGAAGGGTTATTACAACGAGTCTCAAATTTTTTTAGTGAACTAGTTTCCCCTCCATACACCCTGCCTCTACATCCAATGATATACTTTACCTTCCCTCTGGAATCATTCACCACCCAAAACCCATTGCCCCCCCCACCCCACCTTATAAAGTTAGATGATATGAATCCCATTACTGATGAGCTCCTTCATCAATGGTTCCTACCAAAACTAGTCACCCTGGAACATGAACCCCTGCAGCCAACAATAGTCACCAACATACCCTTAGAACAACAACGTGACCCACTAGGGACCACTCCACTCTCACAACCTTAGCAATCAAATGTAGCTGGGGTGTGCAATAGTTATGCGTGACACCCCTATCCCATTTTCATGGATGCATGCATATGTTCCATCCACTCTATGATTAATATGTACGAGCTCCTCCTGCCAACAGATTATGGTGTAGTTAGTGTATATTATTTATTAGATGGACATGTATCCCCAAGCATCATTGGTACTCCCACATCAACCAATCCTTTGAAATGTGGACGGTTTATCCATCCACTCAATCATCACTCTATAAATGTGTTGAACCTACACATAATAGATATAGCTAGAAAATACTACACACATTTGCAGAGATAAATTGAGAAAGAAAAAGGAGAGAAAGAATAGAAGAATTCTCATTAACCGTTATTAATAATGAATAATTTACACATGATATACTCTGTATAACTCAATGAATGTGCATTGGAGGAGAACCAATGCACCATAGTGATGGTCTAGAGTGATCTGGACACACACCAATAGTTACATGAGTGAACTGCCACCTAGTCTAGTCTCTCATGAAGTTACGAGAGTGATCTGCCACCTAGATGAGTTAACTAGTCAACTAGTCTTCAATTAACGAACTAAATAGAGTCTACTAGGGAGTATATCAAGGAATCAAGGGTAATTCTCCATTCTGGTGATGATCCTAAGGCAAGTGCGCATTAGCATGGTGATGATCCCAATGTTTCATGGTCACAAAACCAATGCAACATCTAGACTCAACTCAACTAGTCAAACTGAAGTGTCAACTGAAATAAAATATTCTCAAGGTGGAATATTTCCCCTAAAATATAGGAGATCGGATAATGACTAATTATGAATAATAAAAAAGGAAAAAACTTAGTAAAAATAAATCCTAGGTGTGTGTGAAGTAACTCCAACACCCCCCTTGAACATCACTTTGGTTAAAATAAAGAATGGGTCCTGACAATGAGGCCATGTTAGGTACCCAAATACAAAACATACATTGGAATAAAGTGAGGAAAGAGGGAAACCCCCCCCTCAAGGTACAATGTATGTAAAAATAAGAACTACAGTTGCTAGGAAAATGTGTCCTTCATTCTAAGATGACTTCACGTAGAATGGAACTTATGCTTAGTGAAGGTCTTGGTGAAGGTGTATGTCGTCTATTCTACTGAAGGAAATAACTGTAGGTTGATGATCCCCTCGTGTACTAAGTCCCATATGTAGTGCATGTGGATCTTGATGTGCTTCATTTTCTACCTCTGAAATGGATCTCTGTAGAACTTTAGAGTTCTCTAGTTGTCACACCAGATGATGATCGGTCAATGAAATTGAATTCCCAACTCAGTGAGAAAATGTTGTAGCCACATAGCTTGAATGGTTATGTTAACTACCCCTCTGTACTCTACCTCGACTAAATATAGAGAAATGATAACTTGCTTCTTGCTCGACCAATAGATAGGCCCAAAACCAAGATTGAGTGAGTAACTAGATGTGGACTTGCGATCAGTGCTATCGCTAGCCCAATCAAAATTAGTAAACCCGATGAGATATAATGTAGAGTTTGTTGCATAATAAATACCAAAGGTGATGGTTCCCTATATGTATCGAAGGATATGCTTTGCAACCTTCTAATATAGTTCATGCGGCTCCTGCATGAACCTAGAAACTATGCTGACTACATAGGAGAGGTCTGGTTTGGAGTGTGTGAGATACAACAAGCTCCCCACTAGTTGTCTATACAATGTGTTGTCAACTAGTCGAGTCTCCCCGCCATCCTCAAGTTTGACTCCTGATAATAAAGGAGACGGAGCAGTCTTCCAGTCTGTCATGTGAAATCTCTCAAGGAGATATTGTGCATACTTGGCCCGAGACAGTTTGATGCCTCATGCATCCTGACTGATCTTGAGCTCAAGGAATAAGTGTAGCGGACCCATTTCCATCATCAAAAACCTGTCATGTAGAATCCTCTTGACAACAACAATCTCTGAAGTCGAGCAATCAGGGATCAACAAATCATCAACATACCAAACTAAGAGCAGAAGTGAATCAGTCTTCCTGAGCATGTAGATACTTGGGTTTGATTTACAACGTAAAAAATTCTGTGACAACAGGTAGGAGTCCATCTTGTCATACCATGCCCTTGGAGACTGCTTGAGGCCACAAAGGGACTTCTTCAGTAAACAAACCAAAGATGAGTCTTGCATAAATCCCTGGGGCTGCTCCATATAGATCTCCTCAGAGAGATCACCATGAATAAAAGCATTCTTCACGTCCATCTGATGGAATTACCATCCCTTGGTCATCGCAATGGTAAGTGCCAATCATATGGAATCTATCTTTGCTACTGGAGTGAAGGTCTCATCATAGTCAATACCATTCACCTGTTGAAAGACTTTGGTAACAAGCCTGAATTTGTATCTGCTAATTTTCCCATCCGCTGCGCTCTTGGTCATGTAGACCCATATGCATCTGACAAGTTTCCTCCCAGAAGGAAGGGGAACCATATCCCAAGTCTGGTTCTTGAGGAGGGAGTTGTACTCCTCCTACATGGCATATTCCCAAAAGGGATTTCCAACATCCTTGCCATAAGATTGTGGATTTGAAGAATGAGCCAAGAAAATATTCCTAGAGGGAAATGGTTCAGTGGTAGTGAGTGCAACAGGAGGCTCCTTGAAATCAGATCGATTCCTCCTAGTATCGGTTGGATCACCAACAAGATCCCCTGCATCCTGAAGAGTAGTTTGTTCCCACTTGGGCCTCTTCTATGGCTATAAAAATGCATCTGGATGCTATAAATATGTATCTAACTATCCTGACTCTGTATCTGAATCATATGAGTTGTCTGAATCAAAAATCTCATCTAAAGAAGAGTCAGCATGTGCATACTCATCATCTCACAAGGGTGGAAGAATGAAGATGTCTGCATGCAGTTGTTGAGGTGCATGCGAGACACTTTCCTCGAATTGGACACTATGCTCAATAATGAGTCAATATAAGGAAATATCAATAAGCCTATATCCCTTCACACCGTTAGGGTATCAAAAAAAAATACACTCAGTGCTCTATGGATCAAGTGCCTCTCTCTTTTCATAGGGAATCTAGGCCCATGCATGTGAACCAAAAATATGAAAGTGGGTCACTTCCTTTTGAGGCCGCTCCAAGCCTTATAGGGGGTCTTATCCTTGAGAGATCTATGGAGAGATTTGTTTTGGATGTATGTTGCACAATTAAGTTCTTCAGAACATAGTATTTGTGGTAGTGACTTTGCATGCAACATGCAAGATGCCATCTCCTTTAGAGATGTGTTTTTTCGTTCAACAACTTCATTTTTTTGTGGAGTATAGAAAACTGTGTGCTGCAATTGAATCCCTACCTCATGGAAAAGATTATGGATCTCATGATTGACATACTATCCCTTGTTATTAGTTTAGAGGACATTGATTTTCTTTCCGAACTATGTCTCAACTAGGGCTTTGAAATCTTTGAGGTGTTGAAAGTCCTTGGATTTTTTCCTAATAAAGTAAATCCATGTAAAACGTGAGAAATAATCAACAAAAATGAGAAAAAAACTCGCTTTGTTTATCGGTGAATGTGGAAAAGGACCCATGAGGTCACTATGGATCAGATCTAAAGGTGCAAAAGCTCTCTGATAATTTCCTTTGTCGAATATCTCTTGAGGGTGTTTTCCAAGAACACATCTATAACATCCTCGAACACCAACAAGATGGATAATGCTACCCAAACACCTTTAACTTTTCCTTTACTGCTATGATACCAAATTGTAACAACCTCGACCACCCACAAGTTGGTAAACACCACTATGCGGAACATACACATATATAACACATGCATTTTAATGAATTTAAAACAATTAACATAGAGTTACTGCTACCATACCGACTTAAATGGAATTGAAAGTAATTCCACATGCAATGGAACACATGATAACATTTAAAGAAACACACACATGCATAACATACATAATTAAGCACATAAATGATACTTATCTTTTAACTGGAGTAAAACCACCAACTGCGTGCAAACCTTCCATGAACCTCCTATTCTTAGACCACACTGCTCTTCACGCTCAGTAGTGGGTCAGCCCCAAGCTAAGACTAAGCTACACCTAGAGCAAGGGAATCCTAGACTAGGCTGAGGTCATGGGAAACTACACAGTGAAACTAGAGAGATTCTCTCCAGGAGCCTTCTTACGCCCACTACTCACAGACTCTCATTCCCCACATGCATGTTACAACCTAAGAATATGCACCTTCATTGTTCCATAGTCCATCGGTTGCTCCACTTCCCCTCTTAGGGTCTCGACAACAGGCTGGATTAGGAATTCTCAGATCTCCGTAGCTGGTGCTCGACTCTCTCTAGGAGAAAATCACTTCCCAATGAACTCTCTCACCTAGACAGAGTTGCTCATAGGCCTAACAACCTTCCTGTTCAACCACAGGCCTGACAACCCACTTCTTCAACCGGCTTCCACTTGGTTCCAGCAAGATGAGAACAACAACAACGGTTCAATACAACTCAAGAAAATGTGGCAACCAAAAATTGGGTAAGGTACAACTTGGTTTCAACAAATGTAGAAATGCGGGGCTTCACAAGATAACACAGGTCAGACTTTTCCCAGTGAGAGTTTTCTGATGTGAGTGGAGATGTAGAGGTCGATGACTGTGTCCAAACAGTTAGACTGAGGATGAAAGAATGGGGAGCAAACCCCCAACACAAGATGACTCTTCATATTTAACTGCATGCACCCAGGTCGACACCTGTCTTCCTGGAGCTACATGCACTCCATTTAGAATTCGTTCCCTTTCCAGGAACTTAGGATAAGACATATCCCTCTAATCGGATTTTGGAATAATAATAAATTATTATTATTCTCTTAGACTTAAGCCCTTAGGCTTAGCCCCCCTTTCCAACCTCTCAACCCCTCTCCCTTACCCAACTTAGCAAAATATTAGTCCCCCATCACTCTTTCTTCGTGTCCGGTCTACACATGACGATGTATTTATATTAATAATATGGATATTTACATGTGCAAAATAGGCTCATGGCCTTTAACACCTAGGATCTATGGCCTATAACACATAAGCTTACCATATTATAATTGTTCAGCTCACCAGCCTACAAAACATGTTTACAATTCATTAAAACAACTGGGGCTCGTCCTTGGGGATATTACAATCCCCTCCCTTTATTTTTTCACTATCCTTAGTGCAACTTATTTACATAGCATTAACAAGATTTTCAAAATCATCAAAAAGATCCAGGTATTCTGCTCGCATAGCATCCTCATGCTCCCATGTCACATCCTCATGACCATACCAGGTCCACTGGACCTTTACAAGCCCTATGGCTCAATTCCAGAGTTGTTTTCTCTTCCGGTCCAATATGCGCACCAGATGCACTTGCAAGGCACCTTCTTTCTCCACCTGAATCGCATTCCAATCAATTACATGATTAGCATCAGGTATATATTTCTTAAGTAATTAAATATGAAACACATTATGTACAGTCATGGATGTAGGCAATGCAAGCATATATGAAACTGGCCCAATCATTTCTAGGATTTCAAATGGCCCATAATATCTGGATTCCAAATTGGAACAATTTCCCAGCTTTAGGGAACTTCTGTTGGATTTCACTTTCAAGAAAACATGATCACCCACTTTAAAATCCTTGTGGGTTCTGTTCTTATCAACAAAACTTTTCTGCCTGTCTTGGGAAGCTTTCAAATTCTTTTTAATATTCAACATTGTTTCTTCCATTTCCTTGAGTAACTCTGGACCAACTACTTCCCTATAAGCTAGGTTATCCTAACTTAATGGAGTGTTTCACTTTTTGCCATAAAGTGCTTCAAACGGGCTCATCTTCAATGATGCTTGATACCCATTGTTGTAGGAAAATTCTACCAAGTGTAGGTAGTCTTCCCATTTAGATGGTTTGTCCATCACATACATCCTTAACATATCTTCTATCACTTGGTTCACCCTCTTTGTTTTCCCATCAGACTTCCTATGATAAGAAGTGTTGAAGTTCAAATTCGTTCTGAACCCTTTGAATAACCCTTTCCATAATTTTGAGGTGAATTTCGAGTCTCTGTGAGACACATTTGTCTCAGGAATACCATGCAATCATGCTACTTCCATTATATATATATCGACAACATTAGCTGCCTTGTGAGTAGTCTTCAATGGAATAAAATGGGCAGCTTTCATAAGCTTATCCACCACCACCATGATGGAATCATGTTGATTGTCGGTTCTGGGCAATCCCGTGATGAAATCCATTGTCACCACTTCCCACTTCCACTCAGGAATGGGTAAAGGTTGTAGCAACCTTGTTGGGTGCCTATGTTCATCTTTGACCTTCTGGCACTCCATACATATGGTGATGTATTCGACAATTTCCTTCTTCATGCCTAGAAAAAAGTAATGTCTCTTGACTGTTGCCATTGTTTTCTGATATCCAGGGTTCCCAACATAATGTTAGAAAAACAGGACCATGGAGCAATAAAATAAAACAAATGTAGAAACAAAACACAGAAGACACACAATACAAGAGAGACACAAATTTATGTGGTTCACCCAGTGTGGGCTATGTCCACAGAGAAATTGCCAGGTCCTTCCTTTATTATTATCCAGCAAATGAAGGGATACAACCTACATCAAAACCCGCTGTAACTTCCTCTTCTTTCTCTCACAGTCTCCTCTCTCAAAATACAATATTCACCATCAACCATAGCCGCAATACATTTCCCTCATAAAAGAGGGTTTCCTTCTAGGGCAAAAAACCCTAACATAATCTCTACCGTTAGATCTGCGACCTTATAATGAACGGTCCAGATTTACAATGAAATTACAATATACTTTTATAAGGCAATTTTTTCTTCAGGGGCTTCGCCCTCGAACCCCTGTTGGGGGCCCTCTTGCCCCCAGACCCCCCGAACCCTGCAGAGGGGGTACCCCCCCTCTACACTCCCCTGCGTGGAAGAGTGTACATACTTCTGGGGTGTAAATACTTCATGGGGTATAAACATAGCTGAAAGCAAAGATCTCTGAATCAGGAAGATAATCAGGCTCCACAACCAACACATAAGGTACATTATGCATTTCTTTCAAGATCATAATTCTCAATTCCTGGAAATTAGGTACATAAATTCTATTTTTGTACAGGAGTGTTCCATCAGCCTCCAATTTATAATCTTCCACTTTCTGTAGCATCTTACCTTGTTGTAGCTTTTCTACCAATTCCATGTACTGCAAATTTGCATTTGCAGCTTCCAAAATTATGCCTTTGATATCAGTTTGATACATGATAATGGTCGTAGCATGTATTTCATGCACTCTCCTATTGAGTGCATTGGCCACTTTGTTCTCCTTTCCTTTGATATTCTTGATATCAAAGTCGTACTCACAAAGGAATTCCAACCATCTACTCTACCTAGAATTCAACATTGGATAATCAAACAAATACTTCAAACCATTATGGTTTGTCTTTAGTTCAAACCTCCTTCCCATGAGGTAGTTCCTCCATTTATTTAGGGTGTACACTATGAATTCTAACTCCAAATCATGATTTGCATATTTCTTTTCATGATCCTTCATCTTTTGGGATTCATAACATATTACAAACCCATTTTGACTGAGGACTCCTCCTAGTCCTTCTTGGCATGCATATGTACACGCTACAAAATCTTCATTTGGATCTGTAATCCTCAGGATTGGAGCACTGGTTAATAACTGGTTCAATTGCTAGAAGCTTCTCTCACATTATTCTTCCCATTGAAATTTCTTCTCCTTCCTTTGCAAGGAAGTGACACTGTGAGCTATCCTTGAGAACCCTGCAATGAACCTTCTGTAATAGCCATCTAGACCCATAAAGGATCTGACTTTTGTTACATTCTTTGGTGCTAACCATTCTCTAATGGATTATATCTTTTCAGGATCCATGACTATCCCATCCTTTGAAATGATATGCCCCAAGTAATGGATCTGCTTTTGATAAAATAAGCACTTGCTCAATTTGGCATACAACTGGTGCTCTATTAGAACTTGCAACACCATCTTCATATGATGTTCATGCTCTTCCTCTAACTTGGAATACACCAGGATGTCATCCAAAAAGACTATGATAAACTTGTCTAGATATTCTCTGAATACACCATTCATTAGGAACATGAAAACAACGGGTGCATTTGATAACCCAAATGGCACCACTATGAATTCATGATGACCATAACTTATTCTGAAGGAAGTCTTGTTGATGTATTCATCCTTTATCCTTACCTGGTAGTACCCTGACCTGAGATATATTTTTGAAAATATTTTGGCATCTTTCAACTGATCGAAGAGATCATCGATCCTTGGCAAAGGATACTTGTTCTTAATAGTCACTTTGTTCAGCTGTCTGAAATCGATGTACAATCTTAATGTCCCATCTTTCTTATTCATGAATAGGATCGGGGAACCCCAAGGTGACACACTTGGGCGTATATACCCCTTCTTCATAAGTTCTTCAAGATGTAATTGCAGTTCTTTCAGCTCTGGTGTACTTATTTTGTAAGAAGTTTTTAACACTGGAGCTACTCCAGGCATTAGGTTTATAGATAAATCAATATCTCTTTTTGGGGGTAGTGTGGGTACCTCCTAGAATAAATCTTCAAACTCTTTTAATATTGCATGGTCTTCAATATTTGACACCTTATCCATAGGTGCTTCTTCCATATGAACTGCAAATAATTGACAACCTTTCATGTAGCACTTCTTTAGCTGCATTGCTGAGATTTCTCTGATAGCAACTACTCTTGGGATTCCCTGCACTTTCCTTGGGTTTCCTTCCTCATTCAGGAATGTGAATTCCTTGCTATGACAGTATAATATGGCATGGTTTTGGTCCAACCAATCCATCCCAATTAGACAGTCATAGAAACCTAAAGGTGAGATGTTTAATTAATCCCTTATGCTCAATCCATTCATGTCCACTGAACATGACTTAACCAACTCAACAACCTTTCTCTTGGATCCTATATCCAACTACACTAACCAATATTTTCCATGACTTCTTCTTGGCAAATGCAAAATTTCCACCATTCTAGGATCTATATAACTATGACTAGCCCCTGAATCAATTAAAATAGTAAAGGTATGGTTATTGATCATACCTTCAACTTCAATCATGTGTGATTGAAATTCAGCTTGTTTGTTTTCCAGGGCTGCATAGATCCTTGGTATTCTACTTCCCATGTCCTCCACTATTTCATCTTGATGAACATTGTGGATATCTCTCACTTTGCCATTTTTTTGGGGACAATCATTGTACTTGTGGTTTCCCTGACAACCCCAACATTGAATGGGTGTCTTCCTTGGCCTTTGTCCCCCTACTTCAGCCATTCTATGCTCTCTAAAAGATAGTTTTCCTTGAGGACTGTTTCTGAAAAAGGGAGGTTTGTTTCTCTTCTACCTCTTCTCTTTCTTGAACTTCTTCTTGTCGTCCCAAGCCTTCCGAAAAGTGGGCTTTTCTCTTTGCTGCTCAAACAAGCATTTTTCTCTCCTTATAGTTTCTTCCATAGTTTTAGGATCATCATAATGGATCTTGTCACTGATGGAAGGTGGTAGTCCACTCAAATAT
>JASDQU011404976.1:28955-42490 GCA_032191745.1 Picea mariana | reverse complement strand
CCCTCTAGGGGAAGAAAACCTAGCAAAACTTCCTTATCATAAATAGCTTATACAATGTTCAAGAGATAACTCAAACCAATACAGATAGTCCTCCCCAAGAGATGCACCACTCTTCTCCCTCTCTCCAACTGGTAATTGCAGCTTGCCTCATAAGAGAATGAGCAAGTGAGTTGTGTGTTAGAAGTGAGGCGCTAACCTCTTATTTATACAAGACCAGCATGTGTGAGAGGGTTTCACTGGTAGGGCCGACCTCTCACTCTGGGTGGGTAAACCCACCTTTAATTAATTCTTGGTCTTCAATAGTAACTGCTGGGGCTGACTTCTTATTCTGCCCTTTGTAATTGTCCGATGACCAATTCGCAAAAGGGGATTTGGTCCTTATACAATTACCGACATGATTAATCCACAATGGGGATTAATCCAATAACAATAATAATAATAATGACATGATTAATCTGGATTGGGGATTTAATCCAATGAATAAAATAATAATAAGAATTCTCTTCGTAGTTACATTATTTCAATAGATGGAAAGAATGTGTGGAAGGTCCATTCTTTACACTAGTAAGATGCAGAGGATATTATAGCCACCCAAGTGGAAGATATCAAAGCAAGAGAATAATTTTTCTAGAAAAAATAAAGGCATTGTAGAAGACAATACAAGGGCACA
Organism: Picea mariana; assembly: GCA_032191745.1. Classification (NCBI taxonomy): domain Eukaryota; kingdom Viridiplantae; phylum Streptophyta; class Pinopsida; order Pinales; family Pinaceae; genus Picea; species Picea mariana. Next base: position 41,820 of record JASDQU011404976.1, on the reverse strand, counting down.
TATAGATGCAATAGAGACAAGTTATTTTGGGTTGTCCTATAGTAAGAAAATAGTAAAGGATCATTAAACCTCATTGAAAGAAAAATATGTATATGCAAAATATCCCAAAAGCTCCAAATTTTGTAACAAACTAGTGTGTGTCAAAAAAAGAGCAGGTAGAACAAGAATAGAGGTGAATTAAGCTTTGGTTTTTGAAACAGTCAAATATTATATAGAGAAATTAATCATTGGAAGGATTCATGTTAAACATTACTTTAAGAAGGGTCATTGGGATTGTATGGCACACCATTGGGTGAGTTTCATTGGACATAGTTTTGAATTGACAATGGGGCTGAGGATTTATATTACGTTCCATTTAGGTATGACATTGATTGCCACATTGTTTTAAACAATGTTCTATGGTTCTAGGTGACCTATAGTATATATTTGTTCAAGTAGACATCGTGATTCAACCCAATTAGAGAAAGGGTCACAAAAATTCCCATATGGGTGAAACTGCCATATTTGCTTATAGAGTTTTGGAAAGAAGAAATCATGCACATTATAGGAGATTCCATTGTTTTTTTTCCTAAAATCCGACGTGGAATTGTACAAATTGAAAAATAAGTCAATTGCATGCATCTATGTGGATATATACACTCTATAAAGTTTACCAGAAGGCATTGAATTTGTAGTGAGTGGTCATGAAATCTAGAAAATTTTAGATTATGAAAATGTCCCTTTCAAGTGTCATTACTGTAGGTCACATGAGCATTTACATATTTCCTATCCCAAATAAATATGGGGAAAACAAATGGTGACACACATATGGTGAATGCTCCATTAGAATATCATAGGGTCTCTATGGAATTTGTAATATAGTAGGTCAAAGGGAAGTTAAAATTGGATACACCAAATTTATCACAAGGATTAAAACATCAGATGGAAGAGCCACAAGTTTTTCAAGAGATGAAGGATTTCCAATAACAGAAAAATATGCTATTGGAAAAATTAAAGGACTATGTCATTGAGTTGGGGAATTGTCCAAGTATAGTATGATATTAACAAAAAATGATTGAGTAACTATCTCTACAACTACTAAATTATATTTCCATCTTGTTTCCAAAAGGTTATAATCCCACTCTAGAACCTTCATCTCCCTGTAATTATCGAAGACTATAGACTATTCCCTTAGGTCCACAAAGGAAATATATATCTAGGCTAGGGTTGAAATAAATTTCAAGAGAAATTGGGATTGAGATGATGGGTGGTTTGAAATCCTTATTGCCCAAACTAGTCAAAGAAACCATGGGAATAAAATTTAAAATCTCAAAAGATAAATTACAAGTAGAAAGGGAAGTGCAATTAGGTTAATGATTAACGATCACAGGGTCTCTTAGAGCAGTGAAAGGCCCCCAAAAATGTTAAACCATGATATTTATCTTTTGCAGTATAAGAATTATGAGTATCCCCTCCAAAAAAATATTGCTCAAAAGGTTGATAGAAAGATTCAATATTGATGTTATAATATTACAAGAAACAATGCTAGAGGATGTCACTTATACCAAAATCATGAAATAAATCTTACTCACTTGGAATTTTAGTGCCAACCACTTCAGAATTCATTTAGGGGGCCTCTACATAGGATGGAATTCCAGTTTCATCAAGCAACATGAAAATCACAACATTTCATCCATTTAAGTTTGTTTACTATCCCAAAAGAAAAATTATATTTTTGACATCGTTAATATATATGGTCCTTTTGATGGAGGCAAAAGGATTACTAGGAATCAATAGGATTGGCCAATATTATAGTTTTAAATTAAGTTATCCTAGGAGAATGCCTAAACTATACTTTATCTCCATTAGATATTTGGAGGGAAAATTCAAGACTAGATCATTTATCAAAGTTCTTCAAATTCTACAATGGATATCACAACCTTATATATATTTCTTCTTAGTGGAAAAAACCTAAATGGAAAAAATAAGAAAGGATGTGAGGCAATATCCACAAATGTGATAGATGGATAATCAAAGACACACTCCTTTTGGTGTTGGATAGGTGTTTATCGTCAACGCTTAAGTGAGAAGATTCTAATAATTTTCCCATCATGCTAGAAAAATAGAGGAAAAGAGACAAAAATGCCCAAGCCCTTTCAAGCATAACTGGCATTGGGAAAGATATGAGGAGTTTCAAAGGTTAATAAGAGACTCATGGAGACAATGCAATCCCAATTAAGAACATTCCACAATGAAGCAATTTGTATATAATTTAAGCTCTTCAAAGCTAAAGGTAAGTGAATGGGCCAAAGAACATTCAAGAACTTAGAATTGTAACTACTTGAAACAAAAGCAAAGATTAAAATTCTAATGGAATCATTAATAGAAATTTATAGCAATCAAATAAAAAATGGAAGAGTATGAGAGAATGGAATAGGAAATAAATTAGTTCCTGGTGTAATGTACCTAGGGGAATAATGAATGTGATATTAGATACCTAGGTAGGTACATGATAGGATAATTAATGTAATGGGCCATAATAATGGAATAAGGCCCACTATGTAGTTGGTGGGTAATAAATAGACCCACGAGGTAGTTGGTGGGTAATAAATAGGCCCACTAGGTAGTAGGGGGATAATAAATATAATAATGAGGGGTAGTTGCCATAGACACCTAGGAATACTCATGAGAGAGTATATATACACATGAGTATAATTGTATTGAGATATGTTGGAGATTTTATTGTAACAAACATGCCTTGTGGAGTTATTACTTTTATAAGGATTAACTGATGGTGTTTCCCTACCTTACATGTTTTCTCTATACTCTTGGTGTTTATTATTATGTGATCCATTTTGTTATTATGAAGTTAAAGGTTTTTATCTTTGATATACTAAGGTTCATTACAAGTAGTATCAAATCTCTTTCTTGGGTAAATAATGGAAGTTTTTTTTGCATATTCTTAAGGGGAAAAATAGGGTTACAACATTTAGATCCATTTTTTAATATTTTTGTGTAGAATATGAAGAAACAAATTTCTAATCTTAGTTCCTCTTGAAAAAATACCCAATTTTAAAAACTAAATCATTCAAATTAGAGTATGGTAAGTGAAGACATCATTGATTTAAAATAAGCTATTCTAGGATTTTTAGTGATGGCCACGAGTATTGCAAATCATATATATTTTTATACTTCCCATATTGCAACCATACAAGTGTCAATAAATGTAGAGTGGCTACTACATTTTCAAATTAGTGTGATAATAGCAATTCTAAGTAGTATTGTAGAAGATAAAACTCTTTCAAGTTGGGATTCAAAACCCTAGTGGGAAATTATTGCATGCACTTTTCTCTTGGTATATTGTTAATAGATTTTCCTTATCAAAGGAAAAGAACCAACATTAGAGGGGATACTAAAAGATCCTAGAATTCCCACCCTCTTTTTTAAGAGGTGGCACTTTTCTATATGAATTCCAGAATTTTTGATGGCTCTCAATGAATCCAATGAGTGGATGCTAAGTAGTAAACCCTAAAAAATCCCCATAAAAATCACTATATAACAACATATTTTCTTTTAAATCTCTGTAATACTTGAGAAAGGACTAGGCATATTGATCATTTACAAAAGAACAAGTAGAAATAACTACAAGTTTTTTTAAGGAATATAATTGTGTTCATAATACAAATTTGCCTTCCTTTAAATGATATAAGTGTAGGATCAACCACCACTTTACAAGACAAATAAAATCAATAAAAAACAAGTCAGGCTCAACCAAACAACTTTAAAATATAATTTCATTCAAGATAAAAAGAGCTGAGAAGAGCATCTGATCAAGTTTCTATATGATTTAAAAGCATATAGAATTGATAAGAATAAGATGACTACTTAAAGAGTTCTTTGTGGGGCCTTTTTTAAAACAATTGGAATCCCAAATTTGATATAGTTTAAGATCATCTGAAACAAAAAAGGGTGACACAACCTATACCATAATCTCAATGGGTATTACTTAAATGGAAAATAAAAAATGAATTCACTCTCAAGGGCAGGGATGAGTCTCTCACGAACCTAGAATAGATAGGAAAGGTTTGGAGGAAAACAAGGGAAACTTGCAGTACAAGTATCCTTTCTACAAAAGTATGCATAAATGAATCTAGTGAAAATAAAATAGGTAAAATAAGGCGGGGAAAGTAATAGAAGGAAGATTTACAAAATTTGAGAAGGGATAGATTTTAATTTTTTCCCTTCTACTTTATCACTAGACTTAAATAATATGTCAATGTCACTATGTGTGTCTCATGAATCCTAAATACTACTTTAACTAAATATTTATGAGGTATCGATCACTTTATCCAAAGCCTTATCAACCCCTAATTTGATGAAATCCCTGATAGGACTTGTAGCGACCTCTTCTTTTACTTCCAAAGTGAATATTTCACTTTGGACTTCACTCAATTCTATTCAATGATCCTACACAACTGAGTCAATTCCATAATTTTTTATCACTAGGTCATTTATACATCACCTTATCTCTATTCCCAAGAAGGTAGTGTTTCCATCAAATTGTTCAACCAATGTGGTCTTGAAAGTAATCAAATTCAATTCATATTCTTCTTTGGCAGGGATCCCCTCTTGATGAATGCTTAAGGGTCCATATATTTCATTATTTGTGTCAACGCTCTTAAAAAATACTTTACTCCTATCATTAAATATATCACAAGTAGTAATCAACTACTGTAAAAAGTCCAATTTAACATCCCAACCAACTTTGATATGTTTGGGTCTCACATTTGAAGGGAAATTCTCCTTTTTCCTTTTGTGCTCCTTGCTATCTATTAAGGCCTTGATGAAAGTCTCAACGTAACTCTTACAAAATTCATGATTAGATTATGAACATTGATTTATAATATCTCTGAAAAAAATAATCTCAGTGGTGAGGATATAATATTTACTTGCCAGCTCCCAAATATCCATCAACAAATTCTTGCTTTCTTCAATGTTGGTAGCTATTTCTCTCTCTTACTCGTAGTAATCCTTAGGACTTGTTCATTCTAGAAATGATCTCTGCATAATGTTTTGGTTATTCTTTAGGTGTTCTCGTGGTCAATGGTTGTGTAAACAATGGCCTAGGTATCAATGTGGATTATAATTCCGTGATCCTCCTTTTCGACTTGGTGTTCTCACCCATTTTATATTAAATGGAATGCCTGAGTATTCCACCAATAACATCATGTAGTCAAAAATCTCCTTTTGTTCCTAATTCCTTAATGTCTAATAAGGTGCAATTGTTTTCTAAGATCTTCGTCTCTTTCACTCTTACTCTCCAAATTTGAAATTTCTTATCATGCTGATCAAAGTTAGCATATCATAAATTGATCTAGTTATGTTCAAAGACTAGAATCTCTGATGGGAGTCTTGTTCCTTCAACTAAAGTATTTCTTCCCAATTGTGTAGCATCCCAGGCATGTATCATATCAACTTGGTGGTCAACCTCCATGATATCATTAATGACTTTGACCATCTCAGGTTTAGCTACAAGGTCATTTCTAGGTGACCTCTTTCTCTTAGGGACAATATTCTTTCTTTCCATCTTAACTTGAAGTAGGTTTTGGTCATCTTAGCCATCATTAGCACCACTAGTGCCTCCAACACATTCCTCAGGAGAAGTAACAATAATAGGTTTCCCGGAAGAAGTAGCGGAATTTCTCCTAGAATGAGACACAGAGCCACTTCTCTTGCTAGCCGATCACTAACCTCTTTGCTTCATGATTGGTGCATGATGCCTACCATCATCATGAACAATTCATTGTACTGCTTTTCCTCTATGATTGGAAGTGAATTGATTAGGGTGTGTACATCACTATGGGTTGTAACTTCATCACTATGAGAATCAATAGGTCATTACTTGAGTTCAAAACCTTCAGTATCTCCACCATCCTCAAGTTATCATCTATAAGAAGGAAAATAGGAACCATACTTTTGTTTGGTGATGAAAGATTTAAAAATCCCTTTAGGTTTGTAAACCTTGATAGCCTTTGATTCCTTTAAATCAAGGGATTGAAAACCATGAACCATTTCTATGATGCAAACCACACTTCTAACTACGATACCTATAAATATGAATGAGGTAGTAATGGATTGCTTCCTTTTATTTCCCTCAAACAATGAGGACCACTTTTGTTATTATTTGTAGAACTCACTCAAAAATATTTTATCACACACAAATTTGGGTAATAGATATGGTTTCTCATCAAAAATGAAAATTTGAATCTATGTATTCCTTTCTTCATAAATGAAATCACCCTTCCTTTGGAGAAGGTCTTGGGATTCTTTTGTTAATATTTCTATGAGATGCACAATAAACATCTATTTAAATGTCCCAACAGACAAATCCATAACTTTGTAAAAATTGAAAGGGGCCTCGTGTTTCCAAAACATAGGGTACCATAATGGAATGGGTGCCAAGTCCACATGAACATCCCCTTTAGAGGCCATATTTTCAAACTGGTACAAAAGAGAATCACATACACCGAATAAAAGTCCATGAAGAATGTTTGGGTTTTTTGAAAATTATCCAGCTAGTGGGAAATTCATTTGATATTAAATATACCAAATCAAAGACTACATATTTATATATCACATAGTACATGACATATAAAATTGTTGATATTTTGATGTAACTATGAAAGATATTCTTTTGTATTTGTATTGGTCAAACCTAGAGAAGGTTATTGTAATCTTATTGTATAAATTGACTCAAAATAAATTATTATTTTATTGTTATCCTTATTGTAAAATTCAAAACGGCCCCTCTTAGGGTTGCATCTTTTCGAGAGTCAAGTTATGTATATAAATAGAGTTCGAGTTCCTCTCATTTGTATACACACACAACTCACCTTCTCTTGTGTATTTGGAGCATAGCAAAAGAGGTCTTGGTTTCTTCGTCTTTGGTATCTTGGTCTTGGTCTATTTGTGGAGAGCTATAATATGACATTGTACTGGTTGAAGGAATCTATAATGAAGAATTGGTTGATGGGTTTTCTACCCCATGAGGGTTTCCTAGGGTATATCTTGTGTTTTGAGATTGTTTATCTTTTAGTGATCCTATTACATGCAATTGTTAATAAGGAAGATAATTGTAACTTATAAAATTATAACATGGTATCAGAGCATGCTTGAACAGAAGACAATTCACATATATAGAAGATAAAAGGAGTCATTTTTCTTGATAGGAGTGGTTTTTGGACAAGACAAGACCACCAAAAAGTGTGCCCTAGTGGAGCGCATCTTTTCCCTGGATTAGATCTTCAGAATCCAGAATTTATGATTTAGGGGAAGGATGACTACTAGAACCAAGATTGATGAGACACTGGAGGGATATGACAACTTCAGATCTTGGACATACAGAGTATCCCTCCTCCTAGAAGAACATGATATAGAGAAGTTCATTAAAGAAGAGGTTTCAGAACCAGAGGAATATGAGGCTAAAGCAAAGCACACGAAGGATATGGTCAAAGCAAAGACGATTATTGCAAACTCCATTAAGGACCATATTATTCATCAAATATATTCACTATCCACTCCAAAAGAAATGATGGATGCATTAAATTGACTGTTTGAAGGAAACAACATCAATCGAAGAATGAACTTGAGAACTCAGTTAAAGAATGTGAGGATGCATAATTTAGAAACCATCCACTCTTACTTATCAAGAGTGAACCAGATCAAGGAGCATATAGAAGACATTGGTGATACAATGAATGGAGAAGAAATGGTGATGACCACCTTGAATGGCCTCCCAAGGTCATGGGATGCATTTATTTAAGGGACATGCTCAATAAGGAAGCTACCCATGTTCAATAGGATATGGGAATATTACAACCAAGAAGAAGAAAGGAAGATAGAAAGAGAAGAGAAGATGACAGATGATGATCAATCCCTAGTTTCCCACACCAGTAAAGGAAAGACAAGAAAGAACCTTCCTCATCCAATAATTTTCAGAAGGGTCGAAGAAATAAACCAAATACTAGATGTTTCTGTTGTTAGAAAATGGGATACATTGCTAGGAATTGTTCCCTCATTCATATACCAATGGAAAATAAAGGAGGTAAATGGAATCATGTTCATACAACTCAAGATGATGAGCCACCCAAGAAGGTTGCAATGGAAGATGAATAAAGTGATGAGGAGTATGTTCTTATATCATCCCTTACAATAACTGTCACTAATGGAAGTGACATTTGGATGGTAGAAAGTGGTGCTTCCAAGCACATGATAGGTTATAAAGAATCCTTGTCTAACCTTACTCATAAGGATTCACCGTACAAGGTGAAATTGGGAGATGACTATCAATATCTTATCAAAGGAGTAGGGGAAGCCTCCTACAAGTTAGACTCAGAAAATCCAATGAAGATGAAGGAAGTTCTCTATGTTCCTATATTGAAGAAGAACCTTCTCTTGATTTCAACATTGGATTAGAAGGGTTACAGAGTTGCATTTATTGATGGAAAAGTTCTTATGTGGCCTAGAGGGAAAACTTTTGATGATGATGTGGTGATTGGAGTTCAAGAGGGAGGACTCTACAAATTGAAAGGGTGATTAGATTCAACATTAATTCATGACACTATGAATCCCAGTAAATTATGGCATATAATATGTTCTCACCTACATTACAAGGCCCTACCAAGTGTGAGAAATATGGTGATAGGACTACCATAGATCCATGTAAAACCTGATGGCATGTGAAAAGGATGCACACAAGGAAAGAATGTGAAGCACTCCTTTTCCAATAGCGATAACATAGCCAAAAGAGTATTGGACATTGTGCACTCGGATGTGTCTGAAACGATGTCAACAAATTCACTAAGAGGGTACGTATATTATGTGTATTTTATTGATGATTACTCACATAAAACTTGGATCTATTTGTTGAAGGCAAAGAATGAGGTGTTTGGAAAATTCAAAGAATTTAAGGCATTGGTAGAAAACCTGATAGAGCGGAAGATAAATACATTGTGATAAGATAATGGAGGAGAATTCACTTCAGAGGAATTAAAAGAATATTGCAAGGAAGTTGAGATTAAGAGGGAGATTTATGCTCCCTACAATATTCAACAGAATGGAGTAGTAGAAAGGAAGAATCAGACGATCATGGAAGCAATGAAGGCTATGATCCATTATGAAGATCTACCTATGCATTTGTGGAAGGAGAAATAAAGATTGCAGTGTACGTGTAGAAAAGAATTCCCCACAAAGTACTTGAAAAAAGACACCAGAGGATGTGTTTTCAGGAGAGAAGTTGGAAGTCAACCATATAAGGATATTTGGTTGCACCGTATTTTTGCTTGTCCCCTAGGAAAAGAGGACAAAATTGGATCCATCCGGAAAGAATGGAATATTTGTTGGTTATAGTGACACATTGAAAACACACATGATATACATTACCGATCACCAGAAAGTTGAGATTAGCCGAGATGTCACCTTTGATGAGAGGGAAACTGTCAACAAATCAAAATAGGACTGTGCAAAAGAGGTTCATGAAGAGGAGAATGAAGTTACCAGAGTTCCAAAGGAAAAAGCAGTTGAACCAGAGGAAGTTATTCATGAGTATAATGACATGGAAAAACCTCAGAGGTCAAAAAATATGCCTTCTCGCAAGAGAATACCATATTGGGTGAAGGATCTCATCAAAGATGCAGAAGGACATGGTTCCCTAGAAAAATATCTCAAGGAAAGTAAGAAGTCAAAATTGTATTCCAGCTATGTGGCATGTTTGTGTGATATTATGGATGCAAAACTATCTAGTTATGAAGAGGCTGCAAAAAATAGGGTATGGAAGGATGCCATGAGGGAGGAATATCAATCCATCGTAAAGAACGATGTCTGGGATGTGGTCCGTAGATTGAAAGATAAATCAATAGTAAGTTCAAAATGGATCTACAAAACGAAACATGCAGCTGATGGTAGTATTGAAAAGTATAAAGCTAGATTTGTGTCTCGAGGATTCTCTCAGAAGGAGGGCATTGACTATGAGGAGAAATTTTCTCCCGTGGTGAGATATACCTCGATTAGGACTATACTTTCATTGGCCGTAGTAATGAAATGGAAGGTGCATCAGATGGATGTGAAGAAAACCTTCTTGAATGGTGAAATACAAGAGAAAGTATATGTGGAGTAGCCACAAGGGTTTGAGGTACATGACAAAGAGACACATGTGTGAAGATTGAAGAAGGATTTATATGGATCAAAGCAGGCACCCAGAGGATGGTATGGTAGGATCGACAGTTTTCTGACGATCTTAGGATTCACAAAGAGTAGTACAGATCCTAACCTTTACTTTAAGGTTGTGGATGATGGTCTGGTAATACTACTGCTGTATGTGGATGACCTGTTTCTAACATGTGTGGAAAATATCATCTCAAAGCATAAGAGAAAATTGGCTGCTGAGTTTGAGATGAAATATATTGGGATGATGCATTACTTTTTAGGACTCAAGGTATGGCAGAGACATGATGAGATCTTTCTGAATCAAGGGAAGTATGCAGTGGAAATCCTGAAGAGGTTCAAGATGTTGGATTGTAAGGCAATGGCTACACCTATGGTATACAATATGAAGTTGTTGCAGGATGCGACTTCAAAGACTGTGGATGCTACTTTTATATAGGAAGATGGTGGGTTTGTTGATGTACTTGACGAACACATGACCGGATATATGTTTTGTTGTGCACACCCTGAGTAAGTATATGGAGCAGCCCACACAGGTTCATTTAGTTGCAACAAAACATGCAATAATGTACCTTAAGGGTACATTGGATTATGGTCTCAGGTATGTGAAAGACCATGAGTTCGGTTTATATGTATATTCGGATTCAAATTGGGCTGGAAGTATTCTTGATCGGAAGAGTACTCCAACATATTGCTTAAGTCTAGGCTCCATTATGGTTTCGTGGAGTAGCATGGAGCAGTCATGTGTAGCACTCAATACGGCTGAGGTTGAATATGTGGTAGCATGTGCAACATGTAGAGAATAAGTGTGGCTTCAGAAGCTTCTTTCTAGGTTATTTGGTCTGAAACTGGAGGTGAACTACATTTGGTGTGACAACTACAGTTGCATGAAGTTGTCAGAGAATGTAGTGTTCCATGACATGTCAAAGCATATCGAGATCAATTATCACTATATCAAGGATATGGTGTAGAGGGGAGCAATGAGGCTCCAATACATGACTACCGAGGAGCAGGTTGCGGTCGTGTTGACCAAGACATTGCCGAGGACAAAGTTTGAGCACTTCAGGGAAAATCTTGGAGTGGTCCCTCTTCAGAGGAAGTGACGAGGTACATATGCATTGCAAGGTAGTGGATGTCCTAGGGAAATTTTGTATCTATTTGAGAGATACCCACAAGCCTTGGATGCATTGGCTGTGAAGTCACGTGGGTGCACATGATGAGGTACATATGCATTGCGAGGTAGTGGATGTCACGGTGACATGTTGAAGCTATTTGAGAGCTACCCACATGCCTTGGATGCATTGGCTGTGAAGTCATGTTGTACTATGGATATACGATGATGTATAGATTCACATATTCAACATTAAATGGTCATGAGCTCATGTGGAAACAAAGAATACCTTCCTAGTTAAGAGGGAGTGTTGATATTTTGATGTAACTACGAAATATATTCTTTTTTTTTTTGTATTGGTTGAACCTCGAGAAGGTTATTGTAATATTATTGTATAAATTGACTCAAAATAAATTAATATTTTGTTTTTATCCTTATTGTAAAAGTAAAAATGGACCCTCTTAGGGTTGCATCTTTTTGGGAGTTAAGTTATGCTATAAATAGAGGTCGAGTTCCTCTCATTTGTATACACACACAAATTGCCTTCTCTTGTGTATTTGGGGCATAAAAAAAGAGGTCTAGCACATGAGGTATTGGTTTCTTGGTATTTGGTATCTTGGTCTTGGCCTATTTGTGGAGAGCTATAATGTGACATTGTACTGGTTGAAGGAATCTATACTGAAGAATTGGTTGATGGGTTTTCTCCCCCACGAGGGTTTCCAGGATATATCTTATGTTATGTGATTGTTTATCTTTTAGTGATCTTATTGCATGAAATTTTTAATAAATAAGATAAGTGTAACTTCTAAAATTATAACAAAAACATATCAGGGGAGATTTGATGATCTCTCTCAGACAACAATCCTAGTGAAAAGCCATCCAACTTCCTAGTATGGATTTATCAAGCGTGCAATGTCAATTTGGTATGCCATGAAATTCTTAGTGGTTGGATGTGTCAACCATTTCCTCAAAATGGAAGCCCCATCACCATATTCATGAAGGTATATGTATCTTTAACCTTGAAAACCCTGGTTGGTGCAAGGAGTCCCATCATATCTCTAAAGGTAGTGGGAGTTAGAGAAACATGTGACTTTCCATCTTCTTTCACTTTCACAACACAATGTTTGGGATCATAATTTTTGGAACACCAATCATACACTTCAATAACACAACCAACCTTGGTTAAAGCCAATGTATACACCTTACAATCCCTTTACAAACACTCCATATTTGAATACACCTTATAAGCCGAGGAAAAATGCAATTCCTTGTCTTGTTGAGATAGAATGTTCCATGTATCAGTAAAGTATGGTTCATAACTCTTTCTAGAAACCATCTTAGATCACTCACCCATAAACTATAGAACCATAGGTAGAGTACCCCTAATAAATACCTAAGTCTTGAGTTGTCCATGTTTATATCTTAAATTCATGTGGCATGATGCTCTTCAATACAACCTTGCAACCCTACAGGTTTAGTATTATCTTCAAAGGGACACTATGAATATAGTCCAGTGAGCGTTAAATGTGGCACGATGGCTATGCCAACCCAAAA
>JASDQU011404975.1:102783-115983 GCA_032191745.1 Picea mariana | reverse complement strand
TCATCGGACATATTTTTTCCATCCTCCAATGCCTCACACAAATTGTTTTCTTCCATCTTCTCTACTAAAAATGGAAATTTGTCCTTGACTTATATCTTGAGATAGAGATATGGGAATCCATCCCTCTTGGTCATGAATGCCATGAGTGTCAATGTAGTGTTTAAGTTGAGCATGTTCATAAGCATCTAAAACTTGAGGCCTTGTAGGTACTATCTGTTGTTATTGACAAACTATTTATCCGTCGACATAGTCTCCTCCAAATTAACCTTTGCTATTTTCTACTTTTTGAAGTCAATTAACCTATTCTAGGTAAAGTTGTTAGTATATGTTGTAATCTATGGGAAAGTAGGGAGTGTTACTAGTAGAACCTTACATATCCATCATAGAGATACATGTGTATGCATAGACATATAGAGAGATATAAATAAGTATTGAAGTCCCAAAGAAGAATCATTTTATTATATGATAGACAGTATAACACAATTACATATATCATGTCCCATGAAACTATCTGAGCCTTCATGTGCTTATATATTTATACCTCTAATAGGAATTTGTAACTATTTAACTGTCTGGGTCGGTCGGTTAATAGAGACTATGACCGATTTCTACTTCTAACTACATTGGTCGACCGACAAGTTCTAAGTCGACTGTCGGGTCTAGTCGACAGGGTCAAATAGACCCTACAACATCTCCCCCCACCTCAATTCCTTGCTCGTCCCGAGCAAGAGGGGGTCATAAAAAATATTTTTTCTCATATTTTGATTACAAAATTACAATATGGAGAAGTATAGAGGAAGAGAGAAAGGGAAGTATGAAAGAAGAAGAGAAAATATCTTTATGTGGATGACCGACCTAGGGTACTATTTATGACTGTGTTGTTTTGCCTAAAGTTCCGCTGCTAGACAAATTAATTGTGCCTCGTATGCCTGGTGTTCTTGTGTTTTCTTGTTTGGAAGATATATTATGTTTGTGAGTAGGATGATTCTTCGATACCATTATGAATTTTTTGACTTCCTAAAACTCTATTTTGGCGTCACCCTTATATTGGTTTCCCAGTCACTTCTTCTCATGTTGGATTGTTTCTTGGAAGGTTTTTTCGATATTTTATATGTGCATCTAGTGCAAGAAAAAATGATTGTTTCTACCTTCACCAATGGGTTGATGAAACCCTAGAGGATCTATATGTGCCTTTAAGTGAAGGGAAAATTCCTCTTCTCATGTCTCGGCCAAGATGGCTGACCTATTTCTGAATTCTTGTAATGTGAACCAGGACAATCATCAACTGCTAACTTTTTCCAGCTCATGGTTTCTGCTCTAGTATTTATCTTTCTATAGAGTGAAATTTATCCTTACTTGGATTTGTTATATATATTTTATGTTCATGATATTTAAGTTAGTTTGAACTGGTAGCATAACTTCCCTGCACAAGGCTCGAATTCCCCAGATTTGCAAAGTACATGGAAAGGGGGTAGTTACTGACTCGAATCATGTTATTATGAGTGTAACTACTTTGAGGGACAATAGCAGATATGGATTATAATAATTGGATCATTTATGAATGTGTGTATCATCTTTTTCACATTGATATCCCTATAGTTTTTGAACATATGCTCGTGCAATTTCCCTCGTGCAATGGTCCTGGTGGGTTCTTTGTGAACGTTGCACGTGATAAGGTAATATGTAGATGGTGTTGGAGTGACTTCACACACACCTAGGATTTATTTTTCCTAAGTTTTTTCCTGGTTTATTAGACATAATTATTCATTATCTAGTCTCCTATATTTTAGGGGAGAATATTCCACCTAGAGAATATTCTCTTTCAGTTGACACTTCAATTTGACTAGTTGAGTTGAGTTTAGATGTTGCATTGGTTTTGTCACCATGAAAAATTGGGATCATCACCATGATAATTTGACCTTGCCTTGGTATCATCACCATACTGGTGAATTATCCTTGATTCCCTGAGTTAACTCCTCACTACTCTCTATTCAGATAGTTAACTGAAGACTAGTTGACTAGTTAACTCAACCAGGTGGCAGTTCACTCCCGTAACTGCCTGAGAGACTAGACTAGGTGGAATTTCACTCCTGTAACTATTGGTGTGTGTCTAGATCACTCTATACCACCACCATGTCACATTGGTTCTCCTCCAGTGCGCACTCATTGAGTTATACAGAGTATATCATGTGTAAATTATTCATTATTCATAACAGTTAATGAGAATTCTTTCATTCTTTCTCTCCTTCTTATTATTTCTTCTATTCTCTCTGAAAATGTGTGTATCATTGTTTTTCTAGATCTATTATGTGTAGTTTCAACACATTTACATGGTATCAGAGCCGACAGACTGCTAAGCAAAAGTTACACCAAAACTTTTTGCAGGTACAAAAGATTGAAGACAGCGAAAAGATGGAATTCCAAAAAGAATTCATTCTTATAGATTACAACTATTTTGCATGGAAGGAGAAAATAGCCATACATATCTGAAATAGAAGGTTGTATAGGTTAAACTTGAATACAAATACAGAACCGACATCATCCATAGAAAAATCCAAGTACTTGAATTGCATGGATGAGGCACTCGGAACAATTTGCAGTTTTATTTCTCTCGATCTCCTTTTTCATATATCTTCCTGTAAGACTCCCAATTAAGCCTCTAACACCTTGGAAGGGCTCTTTGGAAAACAATATGAGATGAGGGGACACATGTTGGAGGTGTATCTGCTCACATTGGATCTAAAAATCTTCAACAATATCCAAGATTTATTTACAAAATTCAAGGATTTACTGTCACAACTCAAAGCTTGCGGGATTGATAAATCGAAGGAGGAGAAACAAATGGTTCTCACCATTCTCTCCAATATTGGTCCTAAATTCTCTGTATTCGTATCCACATTATGTTCTATAATATTCTCCTCTGGAGCCAACTAGAAGATGCCTTCTCTTGAGGACTTTATCAAATCCCTAACACAAGATCAAACCAAGCTCATCAACATGGGAAAAATCAAAGGCCCAAGGGCACATGCACTCAATGTGCATGATGGAATCCAAAATATCATAAATATAAAGATAAATATAAATGGAAATCTCATGCACATCCGAAGAAGGAAGGGTACACAAAACCCTTCATCAATGCCTCCAAATCTAAAGGGGAAAAGGGGAGAAAAGGGGAGAAATGCATGTACTGTCACAAAGGATTCCATTCGGAATATGAATGCATGAAAAAGAAAATAGATCTAATGTCTCAAATACTTCAGCAAAACAACCTTGGATATTGCATCCCTGAGGGTGCAAAGAAGAAGAAGTTAGAAGATCTGAATTCCAAGAAAGGAAATTCTAGCCATGCCTTGATTGCAATCAACTCCTCTCTCGATGCTTGGATCATAGATTCAGGAGAATCACATCACATGGATTCTTGAGAAGCATTATATTCTTCATTGGATGCATGCAAATGTCCTCCTATTATGATGGTGGACAACTCTTATGTCGAAGTCACCGGCAAAGGAAGGATTGAACTCACCAACGAAAGCTTCGAGAATGTGTTGCACGATCCCAAACTTTCTACCAACCTTCTCTTCATGTATCAGATGATGAATTTTGGCACCAAAAATAAATTCATCTTCACACCAAATTTCGTGGACATCTACGACATGAAAACCAACTCCATGGTTGCTACTGGTGAGGTAAATCATCAGTCTAGATTGTATACTTTTTCTGAATTCATTGAACCTGATTCTTCTTTACTGCTTACTAATGATGATGAAAGTAGTAGGATGTGGCATGAAAGGTTTGGACATTTGGATTTCAGATACATGCAACAGCTTAGAAAGAACAGATAATTTGATGGTCTACTAGACATCCATTTCTCCAAGGAAGTATGTGAGGGATGTGTTCATGGAAAACACCCTCAAGAGAAATTTGGCAAAGGAAAGTCTCAGCAAGCTTCCACACCTTTATATTTGACTTACAGTGACCTCATGGGTCCCTTTCCACATCCATCCATCATCAAAGCGAGGTTTGTTCTCATTTTTGTTGATGATTTCTCACGTTTTACTTGGATCTACTTTCTTAGGAAAAAATTTGAGGTCTTTCAACACCTCAAAGATTTCAAAGACTTAGTTGAGATACAGTATGGAAAGAAGATCAAATTCCTCCAAAATGATAATGGGGGAGAGTATGTGAATCATGAGATCCACAATATTTTCCATGAGGAAGGGATTCAGTTGCAGCATAAATTTTCCTATACTCCGCAGCAAAACAGAGTTGTTGAGTAGAAAAACAGATCTCTAAAGGAGTTGGCATCTTGCATGTTGCATGAAAATTATCTACCACAGAGACTATGGGTTGAAGCAATTAATTGTGTAACATACATCCAAAACAGTTCTCCCCGTAGATCTGTCAAGGATAAGACTCCCTACGAGGCTTCGAGCGGCCTCAAACCAGAAGTGACCCCCTTTCGCATTTTTGGTTCATGTGAATGGGCTCGGATTCCCTCTGAAAAGAGGAAGGAACTTGATCCACAGAGAACTGGGTGCATTTTTGTTGGATATCCCGATGGCATGAAGGGATATAGGATTATTGATCTTTCCTCAGGTCGGCTCATCATTGAGAGAAGTGTCCAATTTGAGAAAAGTGTCTCACATGCACCTCAGCAACAACATGAAAACACCTTCATTCTTCCACCTATCCGAGATGATGAGCATGCACATGAAGACTCTTCTTCAGATGAAAGTTTTGATTCATAGGACTTAGATGATTCAAATTCAGAGTCAATACAGTCGGATGTAGATTTAGAGCATCCATATGTAGTTGCAGATCCAAAGCAGAGGCCCAAGTGGGTACAAACTACTCTTCAGTCTGGACGAAATATAGTTGGTGATCTAGCCGACACTAGGAGAAATCGATATGATTTGGAGGAGCCTCCTGTTGCACTCACTACCACTGAACCATTGCCCTCCAGGCATATTTTCTTGGTTCATTCTTCATATCCACAGTCTTATGGTGAGGCTGCTAGAAATACCTTCTGGGAATATGCCATGCAAGAGGAGTACAAATCCCTCCTCGAGAACTAGACTTGGGATCTAGTTCCCCTTCCTTATGGGAGGAAAATTTTCATATGCAGATGGGTCTACAGGACCAAGAGCGTAGTGGATGGATAGATCAGCAGATACAAAGCCAGGCTTGTTGCCAAAGTCTTTCAACAGGTTCATGGTATTGACTATGGTAAGACCTTCTCTCCAGTAGAGAAGATGGATTCCATACGATTGGAACTTTCCATTGTGAAATCCAAAGTATGGGAAGTCCATCAAATGGACATGAAGAATGCATTTCTTCATGGCGATCTCTATGAGGAGATCTACATGGAGCCACCCCAGGGATTTATGCAGGACTCATCTTTGGTCTGTTTATTGAAGAAGTCTCTTTATGGCCTCAAGCAGGCTCCGAGGGAATGGTATGCCAAGATGGAATCCTACCTATTATCACAGAAGTTTGTACATTGTAAATCAAACTTGAATGTCTACATGCTCAAGGCGGTTGATTCACTTCTATTTTTAGTTCTGTATGTCGATGATTTGTTGATCACTGGGTGCTCGACATCAGCGATTTTTGCAGTCCAGAGGATTCTACATGATAGGTTTTTGATGACGGACATGGGTCCGCTACACTTTTTCCTTGGACTCGAGATCAGTCAGGATGCATCAGGCATCAAACTATCTCAGGCCAAGTATGCACGAGATCTCCTTGAGAGATTTCACATGAAAGACTGCAAGTCTGCTCTGACTCCTTTCCTATCAGGAGTCAAACTTGAGGATGGTGGGGATACTCCACTGGTTGAAAACACACTATACAGACAACTAGTGGGGAGCTTGTTGTATCTAACACACTCTAGACCAGACCTCTCATATGCAGTTGGCGCAGTTTCCAGGTTCATGCAGGAGTTGCATGAGCTACATTGGAAAGATGCAAATCATATCCTTCGATATGTACAGTGCACCATCACCTTTGGGATTCATTATGCAGTAGAATACACATTAGATCTCATCAGGTTTACTTATTCTGACTAGGCTGGCAATAGCACTGATTGCAAGTCCACATCTGGTTACTCACTCAGTCTTGGTTTTGGGCCTATCTGTTGGTCGAGCAATAAGAAAGCTGATATTTCTCTATCTTTGGATGAGGCAGAGTATAGAGGGGTATTTAACATAAACATTCAAGATATGTGGCTACAACATTTTCTCATTGAGTTGGACATTCAATTTCATCGGTCGATCGTCATCTGCTGTGACAACCAAAGCACTTTGAAGTTCTACAGAGATCTAGTTCATAGGCAGCGGGTGAAGCACATTGAGATCCACATGCACTACATTTGGGACTTAGTACATGAGTGGATCATCGACTTACAGTTATGTCCTTTAGCAAAACAAACAACATACATCTTCACCAAGACCTTCACTGAGCAGAAGTTCCATTCTCTACAAAGTCGTCCTGGAGTGAAGGACATAGTTGCTTAGCAACTGTAGTTATTCTTTTTACATACATTGTACCTTGAGGGGGGGGTTTCCCATGAGGTTTTCCCTCTTTCTTCACTTTATTTCAGTGTATCTTTTGTATTTGGGTACCTAACATGGCCTCGTTGCCAGGACCCATTCTTTATTTTCACCATAGTGATGTTCAGGGGGGGTGTTGGAGTTACTTCACAAACACCTAGGATTTCTTTTTCCTAAGGTTTTTCCTTGTTTATTAGTCATAATTAGTCATTATCCAGTCTCTTATATTTTAGGGAAGAATATTCCACCTGGAGAATATTCTCTTTCAGTTGACACTTCAGTTTGACTAGTTGAGTTGAGTTTAGATGTTGCATTGGTTTTGTCACCATGCAACATTGGGATCATCACCATGCTAATTCGACCTTGCCTTGGTATCATCACAAAACTAGTGCATTATCCTTGATTCCCTAATTTAACTCCTCACTACTCTATCTACAGTCAGTTAACTTAACACTAGTTGACTAGTTAACTCAACTAGGTGGTAGTTCACTCCCGTAACTACCTGAGAGACTAGACTAGGTGGCAGTTCATTCTCGTAACTGATGGTGTGTTTCTAGATCAATATAGACCACCACTATGACACATTGGTTCTCCTCCAGTGCACACTCATTGAGTTATACAAAGTATATCATGTGTAAATTATTCATTATTCATAACGGTTAGTGAGAATTCTTTCAATATTTCTCTCCTTCTTCTTCTTTCTTCTATTCTCTCTGCATATGCATGTATCATTGTTTAGCTAGATCTATTATGTGCAGTTTCAACATATCCCAAACTCATGCATGAAATACAAAGTGAGAAGGATGAGGTAACTGTACATTCTACTCTGCATTCGGTGTTGATCCTCTCGTGCTTGATAGCTCTGTTGACTGCAAGCCTCCTCCCAAGGCTGAATTGCATTCAAAAACAGATAAAAAGGAAACTAAAAACATGCATATCATATATAAATCATGGATTATATGTTAGAATAAATCATAAATCAAATACAAACATTTGACACATAATATTTCAGGACATGAAAAGTATTTATTTTATTGATATCACAATGTTACATACAACAAGGTTGGTGACTGCTCCACGAACCTGGTCTGGGCTCCTCTTCACCAAGATCCAAATGCACCTCCACGTATATTTCTCCTCTCAACCTCTCTCTAGGGAAATGGAATAGGCTTATGATGGAGGAAAAGGGGCAAAATGGGAAATTTGGAGGAAAATCTCACAAGGTGGCTGCAATTTCTTGGGGAAAGGAGGGGATGTGAAACGGGCATTGTTTCATTGTTATTATTCTTGGCTTTGGAATGAGACCCCAACACCTCCTTTTATATGAAAAAATGATGGTTATTTGGTTGCGTGACGGGCTATAGGCGGTGGATCAGTTGGGAAACTACCCAATAGCCCGTAATCTCAATGAATTCCTTGCAACTTTTTAATTTTTGCAAATTTTGCGAGTATACGTAGGTTGTAGTGATGCAGATAGCATATGTATGCAGGATGTAGTGGTGCAGCAGGAGTACATACATGGGAAGTAATGGTGCAGGTCATGTACATCTTCAAAAATAGTGTTTTTAAGAAGAGCTACCCAATGATGGCTTGGCAAAAATAGCAAGTAAGAGGGCCTGATGCCAGGTATGCATGTGTAGATAAATTTAGGGTTATAACAGATGTCCCCTAATGTGTGAGGTCAAAAGAGCATCTGATGGCCGAAATACATTACAAATATTCACCAACGTACAAAGGGAGTGAGCCTGGGACCAGAGTTTGGGAGGTTCCATTTGAAAAAATAACAATTATCTCTCTGAGGTGGGAATACCCATGCTCTGGATGAAATAAATCATGGATACCAATCAAATACACTACATATCCATGTCATATAACTATATAAAGTGTATCCATGAGCAATACACAGTGGATCTACATCTCAAAATCAAATATATACAAGTATAGTATCCATCTTCAAGAAGCCAACGACACTTGATGGTTGGAGATGATGTCTTCAAAGCTCGAGCAACAACTTCAATATCTTCAAAACTCGGGTAGAAGTGTAATGTGAGTGTATGACTTCACTACCCAGAGGTCTTTGACAGCTCGTCGGTAAAATACAAGAGGATCTCAATGATCAGGCAAAGAACTTCATTGATTTCGAACAAGGACTTGATTGGAATTTTGGGATGGTCGGTCATGAGGTCAAGAGACAAACTGTAGAAAGGTCGAATCAGGTTGGGTAAAACTTCCCTTGGAAAATAGCACAATAGATGAGCAGACTCTGGCAGCAGTACATTGATATATGTTCACGATGCAGGAGGCAATGCAAACTCTCCATGTGTTTGGAAGAATAACCAAACGGAGAAGGACACAACTCTATGTAGCGAGAACAACTTCCTAAGGTCATATTAGATCCCAAAGCTTGACGAACAAACAGAAGGATGTGCTTTTTCCAAGGGAGACTCACTGTGCTTCCACAAAAAGAAAATATATTTCCCGTCCTCTTTTTGGGGGTTTTTTATTTTTTTGTCTTTATCAATATTTTTAAAGATCTTGAAAAAGAATAAAAGAATGCTACGTTACAAATGAGGAACGAGTGTCAAAAGAATACTAGTTCCAAGCACAAGGAACACACTAATGCTAAGAGCAACGAGACATGTGCAGGAAAAGGAAACTCCGAAAAATTCCTCCATGGGTCAAGGTGTCAATATGAAGAGACAAAGTGCTACAAGACTTGCATATAAGGCATGCTTCAAAGGTTCAACTGAGAGCAACGTGGAGCCAGAATTATGCCAAAGACATAGAGGTGCAAATGTGATTAATAAGACATGATGAAAACCCCCTTCAATGTAATTTTAACGAGCCCAGAGAAGGTAATATCAGTAGTTTTTTCACATTTAGAGAGTTTAAAAAAATGAAAAGAAGAATCGGTTGGGTTACCTTTCTCGAAGGTAGTCTAGTTGGTTCGAAAAAGGGGTAAACTAGCACCGAAAAGACATTAAAACCATTTTAATGAGTGTGACAAAGACAACATCACTCGGCAATATTTTCAATTTTAAGGAGTTTGGAAAGAGATTAACTATGGACTCATAGCCTTTTTCTAGATTTAGTCCCCTAAGGGAGAAAAAGTATAAACTTTACTTAGGAGAACTCTCCCAATGAGATGAATCTCTCGAGGTGTACCTTTTTCCTCCTTAATATATAGGATAGAAAAAGGGGTAAACCCATGCCAATAGATGTTTTTATGGACCAATTTAACGAGTTTGAAAGAACAAGGTCACTCGACGATCTTTTCAATTTTAAGGAGTCTGAAAAGAGCTTAACTATGGACTCTGTAGGGGATGTTCTTTTGGACCAGTTTAACGAATGTGAAAGAACAAGGTCACTCAAAGATCTTTTCAATTTTAGGGAGTCTGAAAAGAGCTTAACTATGGCCTTCATAGGGGATGTTCTTCCAGACCAGTTTAACAAGTGGGAAAAAACAAGGTCACTCGGTAATCTTTTCAATTTTAGGGAGTCTTAAAAGAGCTTAACTATGGACTCCGTGGGGGTTCCTTTTTCGTAAATTTAGTCCATTGGGCCCGAAAAAGGCTTAAACTTATACCTGAGAATACTCTTCTAGCGAACTGAAGTTCCTAGAGTATATCTTTGTTCGTAAAATTGACCATCCGGACTGAAAAAGGGGTAAACTACCGTCGGATAGACATGCCTTCAAGTTTTAGTTTGGCGAGCGTGAAGGACAACAAGATCGCTCGAAAATATTGTCATGTTTAGAGAGTCTGAAAAGGACTTAAAGAAGACTCATTTTTGGGAGTCCTAAGGGTGAGGCCAAGAGTGATGACACATTAGATGTATGAGTCTCAATCGTGTAATCAAAATAGGACTAACAAGGACTCCCGAGCCTAAAATCATTAACAACGGCATGGATACCAAAATGAAACAAGGATCTACCTAGGGCATCCATGTAAAGGTAGGCTCTACCACCAAATTATGAAACTTCTAAAGTAGTAATGATGGTTATGTGTCACAGTTCGGTGGGATCAATCCTATGGCAGAGTGGAAAAGACAATGAGATGCAGAAAGTGGAGGTGGAATCCTAACTTATATGCAAAAAGTTGGAAAAAACAACTTTTACCAATGGACCTTTAAAAGTGACCCATCTTCCAAAAAATTTTCCAAACCAAAAGTAAAGTGCACCGTAACATCCAATGAGAAAATCAAGAACCACGTTAAATGATTTTCAATCTAGAAAAAATGACAAAAGGGTTCAAAAAAAGTGGCAAAAGGCTAAAAAAGTCTATATAGAAGCTGACAGCTCATTTTCACCATTGCAAATTGAGAATTAACAAAAAAGTGAAAAATACCCCTTTCCTAAAAGAGTTGACTCCAGGAGCTTCAGAGGACGAAACAAACTTCCGCTCAGACCAAGTAAGTACAAATACATCCCTCTTGCATTTCCATAATTCATTTATGCATTTATTTTAGTTTTTAAGGGGGCACACCCTCCTAAAAAAGGGTGTCCCTATGCATACGTGAGTTGTCTAAGGACAACCCACATATGCCCATGGGAAAAAAAAATCTTCCCGCGTGCATATGCGACTGTGTCCAAGACATCTTGCGTACACCCTCAATAACATAGAAAAAAAAAAGAATATGCAAGAGTTAACTCTCCCCTTGAACCTGTCATGTAACAAGATGTATGTTCACTGGAGAGAGAGGGAGCACGAGGATATTGATATTTTGGTTGATGAGGACCCTATTGCTATGGCCGCATTGAAACAATGCAGGTTATAAAAGTTCTACCGGTGTCCATTCATTAGGGCACAACCCAGGATGTTGAATGCCTTGGTGGATTATTGGCACCCTGACGCTTAGGCGTTTATGCTTGAGGGGAAGTTGTTGAATCCAACGAATGAGAATAAATACTTTCTAACTGGCCTCTTGAGGAGAGGGAAACTAGTAAACTTGCATTCATTTCCCCCTGGGGCCTACAACATTGTCGAGCTGATCGGAAGGCATTGTGAGGCCGACACTGAGAAAGTAGGTTCTCATGTGCCAATCCACAATATTACCAACCTATCAATGAAGGTGATAGTTTTTCTTATTGGGAGGATCACTGGATCCTTGGCCTCACATCAGGCCTCCCATGTGCACATGTATTGTGCAATGCAGTGCCTAAACACATGAGTATTCGACTGGAGCACGACCATGCTTGACTGCATGAAGAGATAGCTCACCGAGTGTTGAGGGTGGAGTAACAAGAACTTTGGGTTTGGTACAATTTTATCTTCATTCTTCTTTTAGAGGGTACCCATCCTTAGTCCATGAGAGACAGTGCAGGGGCATGTGGCCTCCTTCCCAATAGTGAGTAGATGGGAAGTATTTTTGTCGCGACAAGGCGGAGGAAGGAACATAGAGGCCTTCAAAGATAAATTTTTTGACTGATGGGAACAACAGATTCCAATGACAGAGGACTACCACTACGCTGGAATCAACTTTTCCAGGGATCTGTACATGCCTGTACCTTCTGGAGAAGAGCGAGGAGAGATAGGTACGTTTGTTTTTAAAGTTATTTAATTTTTAGTTTATTTTTAATATATATAATTTTTTATGTGAATCAGAGTATCTGACAATATGTATATGTTATGTACAGATGTGGGACCAGTATATCCATCAAACTTCTCGAGGACCAGGCAATGTCCTCGACCAGAGGTAGTACCAGCAGAGGCCTTTGAACTAGCAGCAGCAGCAGGGGGACCTCCAGTCGGAGAGGCTGAGAGATTTTTGAGATGGGTGGAGCGGAACCTCACCGTGCTCACTCATTTAGTTCCTATGGCCTAGATCAAGGATCTCCCACCATCGATGTAGCCTCACATAGTTGGGGTGCCACGGACCTGGGTCCAACTCTTCCTACGTTTGGTGAACATTTTTGTTCACTATGGCAGGGCCAACAGGCCCCATGCTTAGCTAGGATGGACCACTTATGTGCCGAGGGCACTCTTTGTATATTTTTGAGGGCATAAGCCCCGTGATGTATATCAGATTTATATTTTTGAGGCGTTCACACCCACTGATGTACTCTGACACTTTTATATATATATATATGTGTGTGTGTGTGTGTGTGTGTGTGTGTGTGTGTGTGTGTGTGTGTGTGTACATCTTTTATGTCTTATGGATCACATTTTTACAAATGTATGTACATGTGTATGTGTGTGCTTCTTTTTATGTGTGTGCAATATGCCAATCTAATACTTGATTAGCCAGAGTATTCGTCATTTGATTTAATCTCCTAGTAACATGGATATACGTAATGTAATCAAAACATCATTCTAAGAGATGTATTGTTGGCATAGGGGTAGACCTAGGGTTCAATTCTACAATAGCGCACCAACAAAAACCTAACTACTGGCCCTTTCGGCAACACCTGCGAAGCAGATGAAGTCTCACCCAAGGTAGAGGCAGGGGTGGTTGCAGGACTCAGGTGTCTACAACCTTAGCTGGGACATAGATATATGATTACAACACTTAATAGAGAACTTAGCACCATTATTTCATTATTATCTAACCAATATCTACTCTGTAGAGAAAACACAGCATCGCAGCATTCACCCTGATCTAATGTATATAAGCACTTAGCAAAGGAATTAGATCAGATCTAGTAGATTCA
>JASDQU011404975.1:74204-84275 GCA_032191745.1 Picea mariana | reverse complement strand
GTGCACCATTTTTTGTCGACCATCATTTGATATGTCGAATTCCTTTGTTCATATTTCTACATCCATCCATTCTGGTGTCTTTTCTTTGTCAAGATGGTGTTATCCTTCTTCAATTTTTGTAAATCTTTTTAGCAAGTCAGGTTGTTCTTGGTCCTCTTTGTGTTCCATGGCTATAATTAATACTGATTTCACATGATTCTTTAATTTTAGATGGTCTTTCTTCCATTGGAATCTTTGCGGTGGCCATTGTGTATTCTCCATATCAATCCTCCGTGCAGCCGATATTTCCTTATTTCCTACCAACACAAAATTGCAAGTGAATGTTGATCCTCCATCGACCAACATCTTTTATTTTTATTTTTGTTGAGATGGTGAAGGACTTTCTAGGAATTTTTTTGTAATATCCCCAGGTAGAGCCCCAATTGTAATTATGAATTGTAAACATGTTTGATAGGATGGTGAACCGAGTTATAATAATCTAGGAGGCTTATGTGATGATTAGGCCAGAGAGCCATATGCAAAGGCGAGTGAGACTATTATTGTATATGTGTAAATACTCATATATTTAATATAAATACATCACTGTGTGTAGAACAACCACGATAAAAGAGAATGGGGGAATAATTTCCACTAGGTAGGGAAAGGGAAGGGGCGAAGAGGCTAGGAAAAGGGGCTAAGATAGAGGGCTTACCTCTAAGGGAATTATATTATATTATTAATTCCTTAAAATACTAAGGTTTGGGAAATAAACCCAATTATGCTAAGTTCCTTTGGGGAGAGGAACAAACTCCAAGTGGAGAGGAACACACTTCATGAGCGTCATGTGTCATCTTAGGCACATGCAATTATAAGTGGGAATTCTTATTTTTTGGGGATCTTCTGGCCATTCTCCTCAGGCACCCACATAGGCATGGAGGGAACCAATACCTCCATTATTGACCTCTGCCATTGTGAACCTATGAAACCTGCAGTTATACTTGAGTTATCCTATGTATTTTCTATGAATTCGAGTGCACCTGTATTTCCCTGAGCCCGTGCCATGTCTTAGAGGTTTCATATTGCTGCCAACGCAATTCCTTGGCTGAGCATGGATTTCTACCATATTCTACATCCTTACATGTTTTCAGTTGTTACTATCACATGTGCGTTAGCCGAATGTTGTTGTTGTATTTTCCTAAGAGTTGGTTTGAAGAAGCAGGTTGTCAGGCATGTGTGCTACTCTCTCTAGGTGAGAGAGAGTTTTTTGTGATTGAAGAAGCAGGTTTCCAGGCCTGTGAGAAACTCTCTCCAGGTGAGAGAGTTTTTTGGGGAAGTGAGTTCTCCTAGATGGAGTCTAGTAGCAGCTACAAAGCTCTAAGAATTCTTGATCTGACCTATTGTTGAACCCCAAGGAAAGGGAGGTGTAGCAGCCGATGGACTGCTGGACAATGAAGGTGTACACTCCTAGGTTGGGACATGCATGTAGGGAATAAGAGTCTATAATTTGTGGGCGTAAGTGACTCCTTGGAGGAAATCCTTCCTATTGTACTGTGCAGTTCTCGTAGCCTCAACCTCACATAGGAATCCCTTTACCCAGGTGGAGTTTAGTCCTAGCTCGAGGGTGACCCATTGTTGAGAGTGATGAGCAGCATGGTCTATGGTTGGGAGGTTCGTGGAAGGTCTACACGTAGTTGGTAGTCTTATATTAAAATATAAGTACCACATTTATGTTCATTTACATGTTGTGCATATGTACATGTGTTATAATTGATGATTAATGCCTATATATGTCATATGTGTAGGATTATTGTTATTTCTGCATTAATCTATGTATGAATAGAATATGTTGTCTGTTTATTTTTATATTTATATGCATATGATAATTGTTGTTTCTATGAGTAACATGGTCGAATCGTTGGTGGTCGGGGATGTTACAGAAAATGGTATCAAAGAAGAAAAGCAAAGATATAGTCGTTAGGTTGTGTTTCCCGATGGGGGTTTGATGGTCGGGGATGTTACAAAATGGTATTAGAGCCATGGCTTCAACACTGAGCCTGGATGGGCCATGTAAAGGGAAGTTGAAGAAAATGTTTTGGAAAGGAATTGTTGTCTAAATGGACAAAATTCAAGTTCAGAGCCCATGGTTTTAACATTGAACCTGGATGGGCCAAGAACGAGAAATTTGGAGTAAAAATTCCATAGAGTTTTGATGTACAGAGTGCCATAAGGGCACTAAGACAACACTTGGATTGTGTTCAGAAGCTCGGGAGTATAGTGGTTTGATAATCCACGACAGACATGGTATTAGGCCACAGAGTTAAATTGGGTCGTTGGATCTGTTCGGAGAGAAACAGATCACCCACAATCGTCAGATCGAGAGAAGATGCATGGATATTAGGCACCAAATTCCTTTGGATTTCACCCCTCCAACCGTTTTAAATCTATAAGTATAGAAAATTGTTGAAGTCCCGAAATTCGGAACCAATCTGGACCGTCTATTCCAAGAGATAAGTTTCCAAACATTAAGAAGGTTCAAATTTTCACCACTCTAGAAGAATGGTTTGTGGTTGCGCGAAAGGCAGGAAATCCCCAAAGTCCCAGAGCACTGAAGTAATTTCACCAGGGGTGATGTGAACCAGTTCGACATTTTGACAGCTTGGAGAAAATGTCGAAGGTAGGAAATCCTCGAATTCTGGAAGCATCGGGTATGACATGGTAAAATGACATCACCTAGGGTGACATGGACCTACCTAGGTATTCCATGTGTCACAACCTTAATTGATGACAGTTGTGCTATGTGGACCTAGAAAGTTAAGAAGTTGGGAAGTTTGGCATTTAGAAGACTTGAGGTGTGCAAGTGTAAAATCTTATGAAGTCTTGGAGTTCCGAAGTCCTGGAGCCCCGAAGTCCCGAAGTGGCGTGGCTTGCTGACATCACCTGAGATGATGTGGACACACAAGATGTGTGTCATGTGTCAGTGATTTATGTACCATTTGAATATTGATTATTCTAGTTAGAATGTGACACACATCACCCGCATGATTGGGCCACATGTCCACTTCTAGTATTCTTCCATGTGGCACTTCCCTTGAATATGGTCAGTGGGGACCCTGATGGATTGCACAAAGTAGCTAAACTTGGTCAATAATTGTTAAAGTTTGAAGACTCTCGAAGCTTTGGAGAGAGGATTAAATCCTCATCATTGATCAAGGAGGGGCACGAGGCAGGAGATCTCATATTCCGAAGACTTGGCACTCTGGAGGATATAAGGTATAAGAAATCAAGTTAAGGGACTTTCAAAGACCTGAAGGCTAGAGTATATCTCAATCATTGATCACAAGGGACGTGTGGCACTAGATCCCAAGGTCCGGAGACTTGGTACTCTGGGGGAATTGTGTTATAGTTGTGTTGAGTCGAGAACTCCCAGAGGTCGGAGTTAATCTCGACCATTGATCGGGAGAATGTACGTGACAATATATACCACAGTTCGGAGACTGGGCACTCTGAAAGGTTGGAGAGCATGGACAGCCCAAAACTTTTGAAGGCCGAAGTTCTGTAATAAATCCCATTCATTGGTTGTTGAGAAGACATGGACTGTTGATCCACCCCACTTCGTGAGTTCACTAATTTGTCACTCTGGGAGATTGTTGTGATGTGCTTTGGAAACCTCTGAGGATCTAGAGCATTGAAGTTTCAAGGTTCTGGATAAGCGCCCAACAATTAGCACTTGGTCACATTCGTGGTCCCATGCAAATTAAGGGCATAAGGAAAAAGGGGGCTAGTGCTTGAAAACTATGTTAAAGAAGGAAAAAGGGGTTAGAAGAAATCCCATGGGTTTTGTATGGNGGACAGCCCAAAACTTTTGAAGGCCGAAGTTCTGTAATAAATCCCATTCATTGGTTGTTGAGAAGACATGGACTGTTGATCCACCCCACTTCGTGAGTTCACCAATTTGTCACTCTGGGAGATTGTTGTGATGTGCTTTGGAAACCTCTGAGGATCCAGAGCATTGAAGTTTCAAGGTTCTGAAAAAGCGCCCAACAATTAGCACTTGGTCACATTCGTGGTCCCATGCAAATTAAGGGCATAAGGAAAAAGGGGGCTAGTGCTTGAAAACTATGTTAAAGAAGGAAAAAGGGGTTAGAAGAAATCCCATGGGTTTCGTATGGTTCAGACCTACATCACGAGAGATATTGAAGACCTGGGAACTTTATGATAGGGGCTAGCAAATATCTAAGAACCATTAGCTCAAATAAAAGAGATCAACTACACAAGGAGTGCATCAGATAAAAAGCACAAGTTTTAAAGGATCATAGCTTTCTGCTCAAAGCTCAGAATTGAGCAAGGAAGCAGTCATTGGAAAGGTCTCGGAAAGAGGATTCCAGGTATTCATCCATATTTGAGGATTTAGTAGCTTAATTCATAGGAAGTCAGAAAGAATATTTTTGGTGACCATAAAAGGAAAAATTGTGCATATAATACCAAAATGGTATATTGTGGTTCTAGCTAACAAAGTTTATTGTACGCTCATTTTTAGATGTAATGGTTACATTTAAAACATAAAAATTTCTAGAGATGTCTACAGATCGAAGGAAGAAGGATAGGGAAAATTCTTCAACTTACATTTGAGATATTTTTTTTCAGATGTCATTGGATGAGATGTTGGGTTCAATAAGCAACATGGAAACCCCGAATAAAATTATTGTTTGGGGAAGACAGTCCAGGTGGCAATCTTTTCATGTCAAATGTGAATGCTAGGTGGAGAAATCCATTCGCAATACATGATAATGCATGAACCATAAGTTCATATGGAGATGCAAAGCATGGGAATAGGGAAGGTTTTATGGAATATAAAAGAGTTTGGACCTGAAATCAAGAAGGAATGGAGGAACTCGAGGACATAATGTTATGTCAAGAATACTCCACAAGAGGATCAAGGTCAATACTAAATAATTTTAAGATAAAGAAGTATGTAGTGGGAATACTTGTTCTATACAGATTAATATATATATATATATATATATCAGAATGCTAGTATTTTGATAAAGAAGGATGAAATGTATGCATGGAGAAAGTGACAATATCTCCAAGGAACAGTCCTACAAGTTGGAGATAGCACCTCAATTATTACTATCAGAATGCGTGGTGGAAGCATGGTATGAAGGTCATCAAAAATGGCATAACAAAAGTTGAATATGCATGTCAGGTTGAGAAATTAGATGGGTCAAGACAGGAGAAAGTAATAATTCATCAAGATAATACGAGTACTGATATGATCAATAATAAAAAGGCTAAATCAAATTTCTTTAAGAAAGAAGTTGGTGTTAACTATCCAAGGTTACTCAGAGAACATGACTAGAAATATAATTGGGTCATGAAGGAATTGGATCAGAGGGATCCAAGTAAAAGGGGAATGCTGAAAATTAATATCAGCATAATATGTGGTGGCAAGTATGCAAAGTAGACAAGGAAAAAACTTATGGATGGAGTCAAGTCCATGAACATCCTAAGATAATGGAAGAATAAATTATGAGGCAGATATCAAGCTAATATGAATGCATGACAACACTCCATGGAGGAAATAAAGAATAGTAGAGGATTGTTGATGCACTCCAAAGGTGTGAAGTTATTTCCATAAGAGCATGGAGATATCAAGTCAAGAATAATTTAAAAGTGAAGTGACTTCTAAAGAGAAATCAATAAGGAACCAGGAAGAAGAAAATGGTTCTATGCATGGTTTTGAATGTAAAGGAGATGGTTCCTGACAAGAAGTTGTCTTAAGTGACATAGAGCCATGAGTGACAACCCAAAAGGTTGGAGGTATCACTTGAAGCTATGATGGTAAGGTGAAAGAAGTACTTTCAGTTAATTGTATGCAACTAGAAAAGGAGGCATATGTGCATCCTTAAAATATGCTATAGATTGGATAGGCAAGTCAAGTTTGAGGCTAGTTGGAAAAGGGAAGAGAAGAGTACAAGAAAACCTCAAGTAATAAAGTATTCCATCAAGAAAGGGTTGAAGAAGTTCAGTCCTGAAGAGTAATTAGATGTGGAATAATCTAGAGTATATAAAACAACTTGGTTTGGAATTTTAATTCATCCAAGTATGAGTTGGGATAGAAATATCCAAGGGATAAATNATATGTGCATCCTTAAAATATGCTATAGATTGGATAGGCAAGTCAAGTTTGAGGCTAGTTGGAAAAGGGAAGAGAAGAGTACAAGAAAACCTCAAGTAATAAAGTATTCCATCAAGAAAGGGTTGAAGAAGTTCAGTCCTGAAGAGTAATTAGATGTGGAATAATCTAGAGTCTATAAAACAACTTGGTTTGGAATTTTAATTCATCTAAGTATGAGTTGGGATAGAAAGATCCAAGGGATAAATGAAAGCTCAAGGTTAATACCAGTTGAGTATTTGGCTGTAAATGCAAAGGAAGCCAAAAAAAAATGATTTGGTTGGAAATGCAAAGGAAGACAAGAGTGATTTGGCTGGAAATGCAAAGGGAAGCCAAGAGTGATTTGGCTAGAAAGTGCTCAGGATAAAACTAGTCATGTACAGTGACTGCAATGAGAGCACAAGAAGATTCAAGAATTCGGGAAGGATTGAAGACTTCTGGGATCAACAAGGAAAATTTTTATAGGGAGAAACAGGTTGTTGCAATTTCTGTGGCAGCAAGTATGTTATGGCTTGTTGAGGACAACCAAAGGAAATAATGTTTTCATGTTGCAAGTGTTGTTTTTGTTGATGTTGATGCATAAGGAGGGAATCAACAAAAAGTTGAAGTGTTGGTTATAAGATTGATAAAATAAGCATGGAAGATTCTACTGCCATCAGACCTTCAGGTAGTATACAATTTATTAATGGAAGTCATGCAAGTATGAGTTTATTACTCTTATTTCATAATTGCTTAAGGGAATTAAGGTAAGAATTTCCTCATCCACAGTTATTTAATAAAATCACATGAGTATATTATTGAATGCATACCACTAGATGTGGTAAAGGCTAGAGGCCTATATTAATTCAAATCTTTTTAGCTTTTGAATGCACACACTAACATAGTAGAATGTCATGTTGATTTGGTTATGGGGTAATAACCAAAGAAATAAAAGATAATAACTTGTTATAATAATGAATGCCAGAAAGCTAGTCATGTATGAGAGAGAGACATGGTTGGATATGGAAAGGTATGGATTTGGAAAGGTTATGAGCCACACAGTTACTAAAAGCTTCCTACCTTTAAATAAAACTTGGACTGCAACCTTTTTGTTAACACTAATGAACAACACATAATTATATTCCTGGTGTAGTGTTCGGGTCGAAAAGGAAGGCATCCAATTAATTGGGAAGACAATAGGAAGTGTGTGGAGAATGTGTCAACACATTGGCTAGAATTCCAACCGATGGATGGCAAGATACATGATTGAGATAAAGAGCATTCTATAATTCAATGCAAGGTGCATTGAATAAATATGCATTGAGAATTGCACTCATGCATAGTAAGTGATATAATTGTATACTTAAATGCATTCGTTGAATGTGTTTTTTAAGTACATGCATATATATTATTGCATGGAAATAATTGGTATTAACAGCTGAAATGTTGTTAACTCGTGAAGTTGAGGACATTTCAGGAGTTTTTAGACATTGCAATAGGGAAGTTGCAAGTCAAGTAGTCATGTAAGCATTGACTACATAAAAATTTCATGTTCAAAAAAAAGAAGTGATGAACTTATAGATATTAATTAAGAACAGGCATATGCATAGAATGATGAGTCATTCTATTTTAATAAATTGTTTGGTAATTGTGATTGAATTACCAAGTGTAGGAATTTCTAAGATCACTGCATAAGGTTTTGTACATATTGCAATTGAATTATGATGTACAGGAAATACTGACAATTTGTTGGTAGTATGGAAGATGAATCCTTGCAGGAAAATGGTATGCAATTTGGTGCTTGTGGAAAACCACAAGGAAGGTTGCAATTCTAATATGGAAACAACCAAGAAGAATCATGAAATAGAATTTCATGTTTTGGGGAAAAGTTGAATTCCATTTTGAACTAATTTTGAGTCCCTAAATGAATTATTTTATGTTCTCTCATGATAACTGCATGTGGGTGATGCAGATGAGATGATTTTGATTAAAGTTAGAATGTTGACTACAAAGAGTAGCTCGGGGAAGATGTTGATTGGAGACAACATATCTTACCCTCTGGATCCTCGATGGATCTGAGTGTGTGTACACTTCTCCTTGGGTGTCCTTGGAGAGGTCTAGAGCCCTCGAGGGAGAAGTATGGGGATAGGTTCCTTGGTAGGAGGTCTGAAGGGTACCTGGAGACCTCTAAGGACAGTTGGAACTCCTGGAGCCATGGTGCTCTAAGACTTCATGTCCGGCCTGTGATGGATCCCTAGAAGGGAAATTGAGCATCCGATGAACTATTGGACAATGAAGGTGCATACTACCTTGGGTTGTACAGGCATGTGGCGAAGAAAGACCGTTGGTTGGATTTTTGTTGAGGTTTGGTACCTTGGCCTAGACCATGTTGATATTGATTGTCGACCATGGTTATCTTGGGAGGCCATTTCCCTGATAGAGTCATGGCCCCTGCTCAGGGGGTAATACGTTGTTGAGAGTTTATCAGCAGTGAGATCTAAGGATGAGTGGAACGTCATGGATCTACAGCTAGTCAGTGCTTTCAATGAGGTTTAATTGAAGCATGTTATAAGGAACAATGAGTTGAATTATTTTCTAAAGCAGCTCTATGGAATAGAGAAATTGAATTCCAGTTGTAGCTAAATCTTGGAGCTTTTTGAAGAATTTTTGAATTGTATATGCATAAACAAGTTGCACTGAGGATAGTGAAAAAATAAGGGGAGGGGATTGTAATATCCCCAGGCAGAGTCCCAGTTGTAATTATGAATTGTAAACATGTTTGATAGGCCGGTGAGTTGAGTTATAATAAGCTAGGAGGCTTGTGTGATGATTAGGCCAGAGAGACAGATCCAAAGGCTAGTGAGCCTATTATTGTATATGTGTAAATACTCATATATTTAATATAAATACATCACTATGTGTAGACCGACCACGATAAAATAGAATGGGGGACTAAGCTCCACTAGGTAGGGAAAGGGAAGAGGCTAAGAGGCTAGGAAAAGGGGCTAAGTTAGAGGGATTACCTCTAAGGGAATAATATTATATTATTAATTCCTTAGAAGGCTAAGGTTTGGGAAATAATCTCAATTACCCTAAGTTCCTTTCGGGAGAGGAACGAAATCGAAGTGGAGACGAACACGCTTCATGAGTGTCATGTGTCAACTCAGCCACATGAAATTATAAGTGGGAATTCTTGTTGTTTTGGGATCTTCTGTCCATTATCCCTAGGCACCCATGAAAGCACAGAGGGAACCAGTACCTCCATTGATGACCTCTTCCATCATGAACCTCTGAAACCTACATTTATACTTGATTTATCCTATGTATTTCCTGTGAAGTTGGGCGCACCTGTATTTTCCTAAGCCTGTGTTGTGTCTTAGCGGTTGGGTGTTGCTGCCAACATAGTTCCTTGGCTGAGCATGGATTGTTGCCATATTCTAAGTCCTTACATGTTTTTGGTTGTTACCATCACATGTGTGTTAGCCTAATGTTGTTGTTGTATTTTCCTAAGAGTTGGTTTGAAGAAGAAGGTTATCACTCTCTCTAGGTGAGAGAGAGTTTGTTGTGATTGAAGAAGCAGTTTATCAGGCCTCTGAGCAACTCTCTCCAGGTGAGAGATTTTGATGGGGATGTGAGTTCTCCTGGAGGGAGTCCAGCAGCAGCTACAAAGATTTGAGAATTCCTGATCTGACATGTTGTTGAATCCCAAGGAAAGGGAGGTGTAGTAGTCGATGGATTGTTGGACAGTGAATGTGTACACTTCTGAGGTGGGACAGGCATGTGGGGAATGAGAGTCTGTGAGTTGTGGGAATAAATAACTCCTTGGAGGAAATCCTTGCTATTGTACTATGTGTAAGTTTTAAACCTGTGAAGTAAAGCAATGCATATAGATTCTTAAGAAAAACAAAATTTAATCAATGGCTCATACACAAAGTACA
>JASDQU011404975.1:46142-62351 GCA_032191745.1 Picea mariana | reverse complement strand
TGTTTCCCTTCCAGTCTCAAACACCTATTCTTTGGACCCCCTCTTAGACTCTAAGTAAATGTAACTTTATGGAAGAAACAAAAAACTCGTCCCTTAAAACCTCTAGGTGATGTCGAAGGTGGCCTGTCCCCTCTCCCTTTCCCACCTACCCCCCCTCCCCTCTTTTACAAAACCCTTCGACTGTCTCACATGATCGTCCCCCTTCCTCAGCCCTTAGAGAAGGATTTTTGTTTCTGGTGGTGGATCCATGATTCTCTTATACTTTAACATTCACGGGTTTGGAGGTGCCTCCAAATTAGCCTCCCTCAAATCATTATTGTCACAAGTTTCCCCAACTATTGTTTTTTTACAAGAGACCTTTGTTAGTTATGAAAAGGAAAAATGCTCCTTCCTAAAGTGCCTCCCCTTGTGGATCTATGTTGCAATGGAACCTAATGACAAATTAGGTGGACTCTTAGTAGGGTGGAACCCTGTTTTGGCTGAGCTTAATGCCTTTGGCACCATTGCAGGTATATTCTTGGAAGGCAGGCTCAAAAATTCAGCGAAAAAAATCAAAATACTCAACTGCTATGCTCCGTATAAGGATAGTGAGAGCTTCTGGCAACCGATTGTGGATTCTGGACTCCTCAAAGAACTGTGACTCATAATTGGTGGCGACTTAAATTTTCACTCTCCTCCCAAGAGATTTGGGGGAGCTTGGCAAAAGCAGATCCTCTCTCCGATTTTTTCTTAAACCTCCTTCAGGATTATGGCCTGGTGGACCTTGCCCTTTCACACCTGTTACCGACTTGGCGGAATGGACATGCTGGAAAGGATGGAATTGCTAAACACCTTGATAGATTCCTCTTGGATGGAAATATTCTCTCCAGCTAGCATACCCTCAAGTCATGGACCATAAACTCAGATATCTCGGATCATAATCCGATTTGCCTACAGTTTTTTGCTGATCACCACTGTGTGTACTCTCCCTTTAAATTTAACAGTTCGTGGATCTCAGAGCTGGACTTCAAATCAATAATCCTCTCGACTTGGGCCTCCATGGAAAATTGGACTAATAAGTCCTCTTGTGCCCTAGTTTGCGAAAGTTGAACTTCTTAAAGAAGCATGTGATAACTTGGCAAAAGGAAAAAAACGAGAAACCAAAATCAGATTTATCTCTTATAGATTCAAATCTGACAAGGATTCTAGAGAGTCAACAGTCTCAGTTTTCTCACAGGAGGAACTCAATATTTTGAGAGCCCTAAATATCAGGAAAGAAAAGATTCTTGCCACTGAAGAATCGACTTGGCAACTCAAAATCCATGCTCTCTGAGTTCAAAATGGTGACAAGAATACCAGATTCTTTCACAATTTTTCCACACATAGAAGACTGCAAAATTCAATTTGGGAGATCACCAATGCTGATGGTATAACCCTTTCCAGCGACTCAGAGATCAAGGAACATGCTTACCTTTATTTTAAAGCTCAGTTTACGGCCCTTGAAGCAGAAGATATGCAGAATCAATTCCACATTTTAAAAGATGTTCCAAGATTTTTTTCAGATGCTGAAAGAGATGAAATTGGGACTCCGGTCACTATCGAAGATCTTGAGACTACTATTAAAAAAATTCCTAAGGAGAAGAGCCCCGACCCAGATGGGTGGACTTAAGAACTCTTCCTCTCCTTCTTCGACATCATGGGGAAGGATCTACTCTTGGCAATCGAGGAATCTAGAAACAAAGGATACATCCCAGGGGTTATAAATGCTACCTATTTTACACTTATTCCAAAAGTTTTCAAACCTACAACTTTCAGTGATTTCAGGCCCATTGCCTTATGCAACTTTGTTTACAAAGTGATCTCGAAGATTATTTCAAATCGCATCAAAGACAAGTTAGCCAACTATATTTCAAAAGAGAAGTTCGGCTTCCTAAAGGACATGCTGATTTATGACACTGTCGGCCTAGATTAAGAAATTATCGATTCAGTTAAAACAAAAAAGCTCAGATCCATTATCCTAAAATTAGACTTAAAAAATGCTTACGATAAATTCAGCTGGCAGTTTCTGAGTTTAATTCTAATCCAGATTGGGCTTAAGTGGGATGTCATCCAATGGATAATGGCTTGTGTCCAAAATGTCAGAATGACAGTGCTTATAAATGGTTCCCCCACCAATTTTTTTAAAAGCCACCGAGGACTGAGACAGGGATTCCCCCTCTCACCTCTCCTGTTCCTTCTTATAATCGACTGCCTAAGTAGGCAGATCAAAAAAGCAGTTTCAAAAGGATCTTTTAAAAGAATCAAAATAGATGTTGACACTTTTCTTTCACACTTGATGTTTGTAGATGATGTCCTTATACTGGGGAATGATAATATCGAAGAGTGGTCCTTCTTACACAAAATTATAAATCAATTCTGCAAAGCCTCAGGCATGGCTATCAACTGCCAAAAATCTTGCTTCATAGCCCAGAATATTGAACTGGACTTAGCCAAAAATATGAACACAATTTTTAATATTCATTTCCAGGCGTTTGATGATGATATGAAGTATCTTGGATACTTTCTAAAGGCTAATAACTATAGAGTGACAAATTGGAACTGGCTTATTAAAAAATTGAAAAAAGAATAGGAAGTTGGTCCTTTCGGTGGCTCTCCCTTGGCGACAGAGTTGTCCTTGCAAAGATAGTCCTCCAGAGAATTCCTATTTATTAGCTCATCTTAGTCAAAATTCCCTCCTCCACACTGCTTCGCATTAAACAACTTATCACCAAATTTATTTGGCGTGGGTCTAGGAAGTCAAATGGTTTCCACCAAGCTAGCTGGAAACAGATAGCACTCCCAAAGGAGTATGGAGGATGGGGTTTATGTAATCTAGAATGGTTCGCTCAAGCTCTCTCAACAAAGTCCTGTTGGAGAGGCCTCTTTGGCGGCGGACTGTGGAGTTTAGTTTTAAGGAAGAAATATCTAAAGGGAATTGATGTCCCCTCTTGGATCAAAAGAAACCATTTTCATTTACCTTCGGCTTCCATCATTTGTAGGAGCCTTGTGTCAGCTTTACCAATCATTCTAAGGTGGTTATCCTAGAATGTGGGCAGCGGAAAGAAGATCTCTCTCAGTCTTGATGCTTTTATTGGAGGTAACGATTCGTGTTTCTTGTCCCCATCTCCATCTCTCATCTCTTATCTTCATAAGCTGAGTATTTTCACTTTAGCCCAAGCTGTCTGTCCCAATGATACAACCTCCTCGACTGAGTGGGTCGATGCCTTTCAATTAAATCTTTCTGGAGAAATTGCAACAGAATGGGATGCTTTATCCCTCATCCTTCGAACCAATGGAATCTCTTTATCCGATTCAAATGACCATCTTGTCTCGTCATGGAATCACTCACAGGGAACTGTCCTTGCCAACTCATCATATCACTCCATTATATTTACAAATTTCAAGGATGAAAAGCAGTGGTGGTTCAAATCCATTTGGCAAGTAAAAGTACCAAGCAATTGTTTTTTTCATTTGGTTATGTCTAAAAGACAACATTCTTTCCGGGGCCAACTACCAGTGCAAAGGGGGAATTGGTCCCTTTTGCTTGCAGTCTATGCTTAAACGCATAAGACATAATAGAACATATCTTCACTAAATGCTCAGTCACAAAATATTTATGGAAAATGACCCTCTATCAATTGATGATTTAGGATGATTGGGGAGATCAGAATTTGGAAGGAAATCTATTTAACTGGTTTCTTCGACACCCAAAGAAGAGACACATTCCCTTTATGGTGATATGGGCATCTGGAAATACAGGAATGCGCTATTATTTGAAAACTGGAAGAGACAAGATTCCTTCATAGTAAATATGATTTTTCTTTCAATTCAAGAATTACAAGAAGACTTTAAGCCAGATAGGATGGTCTCCATTTTAAACCCTGTATATTTTGATGATTTTCCTATTGGTTTCTTTGATGGGGCTGCTTCAGGAAATAGGCGCGGCATTGGATTATTTATAAAACTTAGCAATGCTCACAACTTCAAAGCCTACTTTGCAGGAGGAGAGGGCAGCAATATCAAAGAAGAACTTTTAAGACTATGGGGTCTACTACATTTAGCTACACTTCTTTCTCTGAAAAAGCTAATGGTAGTCGACGATTCAAAATTTACTATTGAATGGATTAAAGGTGTCTCAAGACTCAATTGTCTCTTCCTTAGTCCTTGGCAAAAAAAAATCAAATCACTTCAAGATCAGTTTGAAAGTATAAATTTCATGTACATGTCCACAGATCCTTCAACCATGTCGCCAATCAACTCTCAAAACAGACACTAGATTTCCCCCCTGGGTGGCTCTTCTTTGAGGAGATTTTAGAAGGAGCAACAATACACACAGAAAAAATCTCCCTTTTCTAGCTTCAGTTTTCCTCCTACAAATCTGCAGTTTTTGTAAAAAGACATTGCTACGATGATGAAATTGTATTTAAGTGGACAAATTTTTTTTTTCCAGGATGATATAGCCTATATATACTTTATAGTCTAGCCTCTGTTTTTTCTCATGATCTCATTGAGATTTACTCAGTCAAAAATAGACTGGAAATTTATATATACTCATGAATGTTTCATTTGATTCTTAATTGAATAGCAGTGAGAATGCTTTTTTTCTTCTAAAAAAAGAAATGTTTTTATTTAAATATTATATTTATCACATTTTATTTATATATAATTTTTTTATTTGTATTTTTATAAATTAAATATATATAAAAAATTAAAAATAAAATGGATGTTTAATCTTATTGAAAGATATATATTGTAAAATTTAATTGAATGCTCACCATCTGAAAATGTGGAAAACTTTTTTAAACCTTTTTAACAAGACCTTAAGCCTTTTAATAAAATACATAAGGTATAACATGAACATAAAATCATGACGACACAAAATGTTTAAATTTAATAAATATTTCATAAAATAAGGGTTAATAAATATTTCTTAAAGTATTTCATAAATAAGCAATGAAGCAAAGTAAATATTTCATAAATAAACAACATATTTCCTTTATTAATATTTTTTACATATTATGAATATTTTTAAAAACTTTATGAATATTTTTAAAGGGGAAGGAAACTACCTTCATGTCTAATCCAACTCATCCAATTTCGATCCATCTCCCTGATAAAGGATGGAGACGAAGAGGGTTGAATGGTATGATGATGATGGTAGATCCCCCTTTGGGGGACCCTCGCTGCGCACACTTCGAATGCTACGCACAAAGTTGTCAGTGAACTACGATCTTTGAATGCTACACACATAGTTATCAACGAACTACAAGAACTTAGTAACTCATCTTCTCAAAGTATAGTTAGAGACACATGGATAAGAAGCATTGGAAAATAGACTATGTGAAACATATGCACTCTTTTTATGAGTATTTTCAACACTTTATGAAATATTTCCCAAAGTATTTCATAAATATTTCTTAAGTTATTTAATATGCTCTATTAAAATTTTTAAATGAAAATACATACATGGGAAATAGACTATGTGAAAGAGATATACCAATTTTTTTTTGAATATTTTAAAACTTTATGATTTAAATAGACAAAAGACACAAGAATTGAAAAAAAAAAAAAACATTTAAAATGTTAATATGCTTATCTAAAAACAATATATTCAAATAGAATTGACAAAGATATATTAAAAAATAATCCAACAAAAAGATAAAAGATTTTCTAATCAAACAGAATAAAATACCATTGTGTGAATCATTGCACACAATTGTCTTAGACCATCTTGTTCTATAATTCAAATCTATGGCAAATCAAATCTATGGCTCCAGATACAAATACCTCACAATGAAATTCAACTTCAAACAACAAATTTAATTACTAAATACAAATTTGAATCTTTTATAATTAAATATAACTTTAAAATATAATCCAACAAAAAAAGAAATATTTTCTAATCAAATAGAAAAAAAGACCACTCTATGAAGCATTGTGCACAATGTATTGGAGCAACTCCTCGAAATTAATTCTACAGCCCTAGATACAAATACCTCACAATGAAACTCAAATTCAAACAACAAATTTAATCACTAAATCCAAATTTGAACTATGATTTTGTAATTAATATATATCACTGAATACATACTATAATAATCATAACCCTGATACCCTAATCATAATAACGTAACCCTAATAAATTTAATTGGAATTTTACGATTACATATGAAAATACTACTACATTTGGGCATTTGATTTGAAGTAGCACAAAGTGAAGAAAATGAAAATTTTGTTTTTCCAAAAAAGGGAATTTAATTTATAAAAATGTTCACATGTACACAAAGACGATTAAAACCTTAGTACATATAAATGAGCTATCTAGTTTCTCATGGCATCGTCCATAAAAAAAAAATGTGACATTTCAATGCTGTCTAAAAAATACCAGTGTACATGGTCACACAATCTGAAGGTGAAGACCTTATATAATAAACCCCCTATGAGAACACTAAAAAAGAGCAAGCTAAAAATTTAGTTTTGGTCGTCGTTGCTCGCTATCAATATCCATACCAGTCACTAGTTCATTGGGTTCAAATGGTAGAGGAGGGATTCCTGTAGAAGAAGGGGAGTCAAAATTGGTACTTTTTGTGGTTCCATCTTTCTGGTTCAATCTGAAGTTTAAATCCTCCATTAATGTTTGATCCAACGCTGGATTGAATCAATCACATAAAGCAAGAAATGCACCCAACGTAAGATTGAGATTTTGTCTAACTGTTTCAACATCATATATCAATTCCACGCATGAGAAAAGCCATTGAATTTATAAATCTTGGATTTAAATAATACTTTGATTTACAAGCTTACCTTTACAAGACGGTGATGAAAAGGCATGGGAAGGAGCGTAGAACGAAGATTTGTCATGGTGAAAGGTATTTGTCATGGGTTGTTCACGTTGTTTCAATTCCATATATCATATTATGATATTTGAATACAAAACCATACTCTATTCATTCAATTCGTTGGGCTCAAAAGATCTGAGGTAATGTATGTCGAATCATGGGTAGAGGAAGTAGAAGGAATGTAATGCATGTCGAGTCATGGGTATAGAAAGCTAAGGTGCCATCCTTCATCCTTAATTGAAATGTGTGAAACACGTCATATTCACATAGAAATGGTAGACATGCTTCATTGTAGACACAGTAGAAACGATTCACATTCACATAGAAATGGTAGACATGCTTCATAGTATAAATGGTAGACACAGCAGACACGCTTCACATCCATATAATTGAAATGCAGACTCTTATTTAAACGGTAGACACTGTAGACACACTTCACATTCATATTTAATCCAAATGAAACATATGTCCCAGTATTAGATTTGCATTGCAATAAGGCATGACGAGTAAGGTAATGGTGGATATTCACTCAAACTTGGCAATCAGATGGTACTCAGTAAAAATTCAATTAACATGCAAATTTTAAAAGTTAAGTAATCTTGGTTGTATTTGTATAAGTATACTTTGTGGCAATTGAAAATTTGGCTTTGTAATTTCTTAATCCTAAAAAGTAAATGTGAAAAAGTAATCAAGTTAACGGATGCCTTTATAAATGCAATGAAGTTATGAACATTAAATCTCATTCATTGATTTGAGTGTAAGACAAAGAATATGCCGAATCTTTAATTGTTAATAATAAGATTGTAATTTGTAATTAGAATATTGATTAAACCATCAATTCAAATAGGGGGACGACGTAATAAACCATCAATTCCAATAGGGGGACAATTCCAATAGGGGGACGCCTATCGATATAAAAATAAATAAAAATAAAAACTTTATTGCATTTATATAATTGTAATTTTCTTGGTAATCAATTTACATATAAGCCACTAAAATATTAACATTATACCTTATGTTTAATAATAATATGCTCCGTAATACCTTACATTTAATAATAATGTGTTCCTTAATACATAGCATCTATATTTATTCAATGCAGTGACATGCTAAAAATTGAATCAACCTTAAGTAACTTAGGTGTACAA
The DNA here is from genome assembly GCA_032191745.1 of Picea mariana. NCBI lineage: Eukaryota > Viridiplantae > Streptophyta > Pinopsida > Pinales > Pinaceae > Picea > Picea mariana. The sequence goes on along the minus strand of JASDQU011404975.1, from coordinate 54,346 downwards.
AGTGAAACAAATTAAACATAGTTACATGCTTAAAATTGAATCAACACTAAGTAGCTTATGTGTACAAAAACATGAAAATTTAGTGATTATGTGTACAAAACATGATAAATTAGTGAAAAAAACAAGCCTTCAGACTTCATTAATACAAGGCACAATGATATAGACAATTGGATGTAGTTTATTGGCGGACTCTAAAAGTTATTGTTAAATCTTACACAACAATTTGTTTTTCAAATGGATGTGTTGTAAGTCATTCATACATTCAATCAAGAGAAGGAATAGAGAGGACAAGAATATCCTAGTACACTATCGAGGTTCTAAATAATGTGACTCATTTATTCATTGTTTCTCCGTTTGAAGTGGAGTAGAATCATATTTGTCATAATGTTAATTTTTGGACAAACAAATTAATAAAAAGAGCATTTGGACAACTTCCCAGATAATTCATGTTCTCTTAAACATTGTAGTACCAAGTGCAAGTGCTCATCATGATCCTCCATCGTCCGAGAGTAGATCAAAAATCGTCAATGAATACTTGGACGAACTTGTCCAAGTACTCGCGGATCACCCCGTTCATCAACTCATGAACATCCCTGGGGCGTTTGTCAGTCCAAAAGGCTAAACCGTAAACTCGTAATGTCCCAATCTCGTCTTAAAGGCGGTCTTAGGAATGTCATCCTCCTTGATCCGTAGCTAGTGATATCCGGATCGCAAATCGATCTTGGAGAACACCGTCGCACCCTTCATTTGATCGAATAGATCGTCAATTCTAGGTAAGGGATACTGATTCTTGATCGTCGCCTTGTTTAGTTGACGGTAGTCAATGCAAAGCCTCCATGATCCGTCCTTCTTTCGAATGGAAATAACTGGTGCACCCCATGGTGACACACTAGGACGTATCAGTCCCAGGTCCAACAACTTCTTCAGCTGCGTTTTCAACTCTTGCAACTCCGGGGTCGACATCCGATAAGGCGTTCGTGAAATCGGCTCAGTTCTCGATTTCAAGTCTATGGTAAACTCCAGTTTCCTCTCCGGAGGCATCCCAGGCAACTCTTCTGGAAAAACGTCCGCAAACTCCTTCACCACCGGAAGGTGTTCTAGACCTTCTGCTACTTCCTTTTTATTTAGTGCAAGGATTGCAAATTAATGTTACTTGTAATATCACATAGATATGGAATTGACATATGAATATTTTATCATTGTAAGATCATGATGTTGAACATCATTGAGAAATAGCCTTTTACACCATTTTTTGGTATGATTGAATTTGAAAGAGAAATTTAGTATTCTTGCAAGTTGTATCTCATAATCTAACAAAACTTACTACATGGGAAACCCTCCATAGTGTATATTGAAGCCTCCCATAAACTATATACAAAATTTTAGATAATTTTGAGTATAGGAGATTTGGAATTGTAGATTTGTGGAATGTAAACTTTTAACTTTCTAAATAGGATATATAGAAAACTAATAATACAACAACAAAAGTTGAAACTGGGTAAAAAAAAATGCAAAATTAAATACAAATTATTAAATATATATGTCAAGTTAGTAAGAAATTTACACTCTAAACTTATTGGACATTTGCATAATCCCTCAAGTATCATGGTTAGAATATCATCTATTATAATTCTTTTATATATATAATTTTATTGTTATATAATAATTATTATAATTATGTATGTGGGAAAGTTACGAAGATTTCAAATTGGTTGATTTGTGTGGTAATCAATGTACTTTGTTGGTGTCTAAATTTCAAGCATTTCATTTTAAGGGATCAAAATAATAAAACCAATGAAATCTCCAAAATAGAAAAAAATCACTTCTGAATCATGATAATTGGCCATTAAAATTCACCTCAAAATCCAAATTCCAACTCCTTAATTTAATGTGGTTTTACTGAAAAATATTTATTGCTCGGAAGTACAATAAGAGTAAGCTAAAATCATTGTTTTATAGATATGGTGTCTTTATTCAAATCAACAAACAATTGACTTTCTTATTCCTTCTTCCTTTTTTATGTTAACCTTAACTCCATCGCAACTTTCCTCAGTGTCTTAGACATTGTCACATGATGTTTTTTTGGAAAAATAAGATCCACTATGTGAAATTCAAACTATAAATTTGAAGTCTGGATGTGAAATGGTATAGATACTGTTGTAGGGTCTAGTCGACCTGTCAGCTAGACCCAAAGGTTGACTTAGAACTTGTTGGTCGACCATCGTAGTTAGAAGTAGAAGTCGGCTGGTGTTGGTGACGGAAGTCGCTCCTAGATTGCAACAGGAGCAGAGCTCGACGCCCATCAGTTTATGTCATGATTTGTGTATGAAAGGGGTGATTGAATGGAAGTAAACTCAGACGATATTGTTTCAACTCCAAAACTAGGTCAGGCATGCATGGGCAAGTGAGGTCTTAGACATACTCCAGACAGTGAGTTGTAGTAAGGGTGAGTAGGGGGAAGACTTGTATCAAAGAGATGAAAACGTCTGTTGTCAACATCAGGTTTCTAGCAGATTGTAGGAGAATGCATTTAAACGCGAGATCTTCTTACATTCAAACGCAGAAAACCAGAGAATACAATAGTGCCACAATAAATCCTTTATCATAACACAATTGCAATAATTCATGTGAATCAGTCAATCATGAACTCCCTTAGTATGAGATGAAAAATAGATGGAATAAGGAAACTGTCTTTCATTAAACAATAAATCTCACATACAGATGCATAACCAGAAAACTCGAGTTTCTATTAAAACTTTACAATCGGGAGCTTCGCTCTACCATCGATGCTTTACAAAATACAAAGACCGAGTTTATATACTCAAAGAAAAATCGCTTAACAGAGCCGTGCTCGGTCACCCAAGGCTTGGTTTCCCCTCAGCCAAATTCAGACGGATATTCTTTGTCAGATGCCACCTTAACTGTGCATGGCTCCTGCAAGGGAAGTAACTGAGCCATTAAGCGTTGAGCTAGCGTGTGCAGATCTCCTTCGGCTGGTCGAGGACTCAGCATGGCGTCTTTGGAAAATGGGTACACAGGACCCTCTCGAGCAGACCGCTTTCCAGATTATCTATACCTTTCACTTAATGCTTGAGGAGAGTTTTCAACCACCCCTCCTCACCTTCATTTACTCCAAGCGAAAACCAGGCTCGAGGTCGAATTATATGGTGCATGGAGATCATGATGATCCTTCCGACGACTCGACTCGATGCCTTCAGCCTCTTTTGCACAGCTCCTTTCTTTCCCAAGTGACCACGGGTTGTGACCCAGTGTTTATTCGCAAAGCGCTTTTGGCGTTTGCGAATGGAAGGAGTTAATCCCTGCTTATTCACAATTGCGATGAGCGAAACGATGAGATGGCTTGATTGGGTGCCACGCGTCCCTCTCAGATCTGATGGTCCTGAACTTACTTGTTGATGTTGTGGGCCCGGGTCCTGGACACTCCCGACAACTCGCGCAACGAGAATATGACGGAGCTATTCCTTGCGCTTCGAATTCGTGATGGGAGAAAAGGCGGGGAGCCTAATCACGCGCCAAGTGGCTCCTGTGGATGAACGACTGAGGCTGCTTCGCGATACTGCGGGCCCGAATCTGGGCACTTTCGGCACTCCAGGGTTCAGGGTTTCGAGATGTGAGATGATGAGGGACTTTCACCTTTCAAACTCCCGAATGCCGATATGCCGACTAGATCTCGCACTATGTGTCGCTGGATCGGACGACCCAGATTTAGTCTTGAAATATAATCGCTTTCTCTAGCGCTATATATCGGTTAACTTGGTAGCCCCGAAATCTCGATGACTTTTTATCTGTTCTTATGGATGAATCCAGGCCATTGACAACGTAATTTCACCCACCCACTTGATTGGAAGTCTTAAGACGAGATTTTTCCATGCTGCGCTCGGGCGCTTCTCGTGTAACTTGTAGACCCGAATACTCTTGTGCCTAGGACAAGAAATGTCGCTAACATTAGGCTCCATGGGGGATAGAGTCATCCCTGTGATTCTCTAAGAACTCATTCCGCAGCTTCAGTGCCTTGCTGTTGGGCTATAGAGTCAGGCTCAAAACATCCCGCTGCTGAAAATACAGGCCAAAAAATAAAAGCAACAAAATAAAGATACATGCTCAAAGGAGCTTATTTATATACAATCCTAAACTAATAGAACACTTTACATGGGGCTAGGTGAAAGCAGACTTCCACCATAGCCAATCAAGTAAATTTTTGAAGGGAAGCTCTTTCTTTCTGTCGATGATCACCAACAGATGGTGTAACCGTGACAGTAGAACGGCTACACTCTTCAACTTCTCCTCACAGGGTGAAGTTGATATGGAATAGGGCGACTCCAAGGCATAAAGGACATGCCACTCCATGTACTCACTGACAGGATCATAGAATGAGTGGAAAACCCTATGAAAAGGGTAGCAACAGGCCTGCTCTGCTCCACAGCTACTCCTACAGGGCTGAACTTCATGAGTCTGCATAGGTGAATGGGCAGGCTCCGGGCAGGAAGTCACCTGTTCCACTGGTTCTTTCTGCTCTTCTTCTTGGCACTCCCCCAGGTCCGATTCGTATTCATCATAAATAGGGACCATGGGTTGGTTCTGCTTGCTGACTGGCTCTTCAATGTCTCTATAGTGATCAAATGTAGGATAAGCTTGCTGCTCATCATCACTATAATATACATCAAAAAGGGGTTGTCCTTCATTGATATGATCCTCCTCCAGAACAATGATCCAGTCAAAAATTTCCATTTTAGGGATAGTGGGACCTGTTGGTTTTGGTTGCTCACACATAATATTTTTCTCTTTCTTCCTAGGAAAAAATATATCGTGAGAAACCCCTTGAAGGAAAAGAGAAAAATCCTCCTCCACAATCATCCCCTCTTTAAAAAAGGGGAGGTCTTTGTCATCATAAGCAGGGCTGCTAGAAACATCTACTTCAACTTGATACCCAGGTAAGCCATCTACTATAGACCACATCTGCTCTATAAACTCATAATTTTCACAAGAGGCATGTTGATCATTACGAACATCTAAAAGAACAGGTGCATCTGAAATAATGTCAGATGCTTCCGTTCTAGGGATAACACGATTAATATCATTCAACACCTCTATTTTTTTATGGCAAATGCTTTCCTCCACAGTAAATACTTTATCATGGACATGGTCTTCAGGGCCAGCAGAGGCTTCATGAAGCAAAGAAAACTCCTCACAACAGTTTTCAAACAAACAATCAGCTGGATAGTAGTCTTTACAAAATGAATTGAAAGCTGTGTGAAAACCTGTTAAAGAGAAGATGCTTGCAGCGGGAAGAGACCGACACCATTCAAGAGTATCTCCCTTCAATGAATACCTAAAGAGCTTAATCTGGACATCTTCATGCATGATATTAAGTCTATGAATAACCTCATGAAATTCTAGTAAATGCTCAGCTAGTACCTCCCAACTCTTTGCATGAAATTCAGGGAGGAAATTTTCCCATACGTCTCTATCAAGAAGTGCATTAGGAAAACCAACTATCTGGGAAAAGTTATAGAAAACAAACCTTTTAGCTAAGATTTTCTCCACATCGAACCAGTGGAGTCGCTGATTGATCCTTGAATCATGGAGTCGCCAGGTGAAAGATTTACATCTTCGAATGTGTCTAGTCCTTGTTCACCATCAAAGGCCAGATCTTAACATTGTTGTTACCCCAGGAAGCTTCTCAGGCTAAGAAAGCAGCTGCTGAAACCTTCTCGAGAAATCTCCTTAGGGTCAGCTTTTAGGTGTGCTAACAATAGCTACATCTGAAATAGTGAAGTGGAAACAATGGAGTCGCCACAGTGGAGTCACCAGGTGCACAAAAGCAATCTTTAAGGGCTCTGATGTCTGATACACCTTCATAATCAGAGGCTCAATGTCGTTCTGCCCAGGGAAAATCTTCAACTTCATCCCCGACAATGGCGCCCGAAATGTTGGCGACGAAAGTCGCTCCTGGATTACAGCAAGAGCAGAGCCCGACGCCCATCAATTTATATCACGATTTGTGTATGAAAGGGGTGATCGAATGGAAGTAAACTTGGACGATATTGTTTCAACTCCAAAACTAGGCTAGGAATGCATGGGAAAGTGAGGTCTTAGACATACTCTAGACAGTGAGTTGTAGTAAGGGTGAGTAGGGGGAAGACTTGTATCAAAGAGATGCAAAGGTCTGTTGTCAACATCAGGTTTCTAGCAGACTGTAGGAGAATGCATTTAAACGCGAGATCTTCTTACATTCAAACACAGAAAACTAGAGAATACAATAGTGCCACAATAAATCCTTTATCATAACACAACTGCAATAATTCATGTGAATCAGTCAATCATGAACTCCCTCAGTATGAGATGAAAACTAGATGGAATAAGGAATCTGTCTTTCATTAAACAAGAAATCTCACATACAGATGCATAACCAAAAAACTCGAGTTTCTGTTAAAACTTTACAATCGGGAGCTTCGCTCTACCATCAATGCTTTACAAAATACAAAGACTGAGTTTATATACTCAGAGAAAAATTGCCTAACAGAGGCGTGCTCGGTCACCCAAGGCTTGGTGTCCCCTCAGCCAAATTCAGACGGATATTCTTTGTCAGACGCCACCTTAACTGCGCATGGCTCCTACAAGGGAAGTAGCTGAGCCATTAAGCACTGAGCTAGCATGTGTAGACCTCCTCTGGCTAGTCGAGGACTCAGCATGGCGTCTTTGTAAAATGGGTACACAGGACCCTCTCAAGTAGACCACTTGCCAGATTATCTATACCTTTCACTTAATGCCTGAGGAGAGTTTTCAACCACCCCTCCTCACCTTCATTTACTCCAAGCAAAAACCAAGCTCGAGGTTGAATCAGATGGTGCATGGAGATCACGATGATCCTTCTGGTGAGTCGACTCGATGCCTTCAGCCTCTTTTGCACAGCTCCTTTCTTTCCCAAGTGACCACAGGTTGTGACCCGGTGTTTATTCCAAAAGCGCTTTCGGTGTTCACGAATGGAAGGAGTTAATCCCTGCTTATTCACAGTTGCGATGAGAGAAACACTGAGATGGCTTGATTGGGTACCACGCGTCCCTCTCAGATATGAAAGTCTTGAACTTACTCGGTGATGTTGTGGGCCCGGGTCCTGAACACTCCCGGCAACTCACACATCGGGAATATGACGAAGCTGTTCCTTGCGCTTCGAAGTCGCGATGGGCGAAAAGGTGGGGAGCCTAATCGCATTCCAGGTGGCTCCTATGGATGAATGGATGAGGCTGCTTCGCGATACTGCGGGCCCGACTCTGGGCGCTTTCGACACTCCAGGGTTCGGGGTTTCAAGATGTGAGATGATGAGGGAATTTCACCTTTCGAACTCCTGAATGCCAATATGCTGACTAGATCTCGCACTATGTGTCGCTGGATCGGACGACCCAGATTTAGTCTTGAAATATAGCCGCTTTCTCTGGCGCTATATATCATTTAACTTGGTAGCCCCAAAATCCTGATGACCGTTTATCTGTTCTTATGCATGAATTCGGGCCATTGACAACGTAATTTCACCCGCCCACTTGATTGGAAGTCTTAAGATGAGATTTTTCCATGCTACGCTCGGGCGCTTCTCGTGCAACTTGCAGACCCGAATACTCTTGTGCCTAGGACAAGAAATATCGCTAACAATCAGAGTCTCTATTAACCGACTGACCCAGGTAGTTAAGTAGTTACAACTTCCTGTTAGAGGTATAAATAGGTAAGAACATGAATGCTCAAATATATTCATGGGAAATGACATATGTAATTGTGATGTATTGTCTATCATATAATGAAAAGGATCTTCTTTGGGATCTCATTACTTATGTATGTCTCTCTATATGTCTATGCATATGCATGGATATCTATGATGGCTATGTAAGGTTATACTGGTAACACTCCAAACTTTCCCCTAGATGACAACATTGGTTCCATTGCCGATAGTAATGAACTTGGGCATGTATAAGTATACATAAATTCTAACACAACAAGACATATGTGAGTGGTGGGAGCGCAAAATCGAGAACTACATCTGAAACTATGCAAGAAGGAATAATATCTCACTAGATGAAGCAAGGTCACGATTCTTTTCAGAAATGCATGAAAGATTTCTTGAAGCAATCCCAAAACCATTGTTTCAACACATTAACATATCAGGCGATGTGTAGATTGACACCCAATGAGGA
>JASDQU011404974.1:15612-42446 GCA_032191745.1 Picea mariana | reverse complement strand
CTGAAAATAGTCTTTTGGAGGTCCAAAAGCTTTCCAATGGGGAGGTGTGATCAGGGGATCAAATTTTGCTCAAAAATTCAAAGTGCTTGGAATCACTTCAAATCGAATGAGAGTGTATACCTCATCATTGTGAACCCAACGCAACTCGTTTGGGTTCAAATGGACGTCGGGATCGAGAAATATTGCATTCTGTTCAAAATGGCAAACAGGCAAAAAAGGGATGCTGACTGTACAATTCGTTCAGTCCGTATGGACGATGACGTGGTAGGTCGTACGATGACATGGAAGGCCATACAATGACATGGTATATAGTTATTTGATAGTTGGCATGTGACATAGTTTGTTGGCAGTGAATGGGATGGCGACAAGTGGCCCAATCAATGGCTGCCACGTGTCACCTGTTTGTTGGTTAAAATCTTTGCACTCAGCAGGATTCGACCCCATGACCTCCGGGGGAAGGGTAAATCTTTGGGAAAGGCTGCCCAACTGGCACGCCCACACATGTTACTTGATATATATATGCATTGTAATATATTTAACATCGTATAAATGTATGTTGGGGTGTGGACTGGGCCGGGGGCAGGGTAAATATTTGGGAAAGGCCGCCCAACTGGCACGCCCAAACATGTTACTTGATATATATATGCATTGTAATATATTTAACATTGTATAAATGTATGTTGGGGTGTGGAATGGGCCGGGGCTAAGCCCCGGCCCGTGGTTATATGTTATATTGCATGCGACCGGAGCTACGGTGGTTAGACCCACCGTAACATATATTATAACTGTTTGAATATGCATGGTTTGGTATGACATGTGACCAACATATATATGCGCACGGGTTTAAACATTATGGTTATCAACGGTTTTAAAACTTAAGCCCTGTTGTGTTATAGCACGCGATCATGTGACGACCATGTGCCCACGGGCTTTGGTAGTTAAGGTCGGCGCGTAACTGTTTGATAGTTTGGACCGGTTGTGCGGTTGCACCCGGTGCCAAGTTTTTACACTTTAAATTTCATGTGGACTAGGTTGAGCCAAGAGAGGTGTGTTTTGTAGATGCAGAGACAACAAGCTTGAAGGAGAGACTTCCAGGAAGCCTATCTACTTCAATTTTTGGCCAAACAAGGTGCTGAAAAAGCCCAACTAGGGGTTTTTGGACGTTCTGAAGCCATTGGAGCAGTCTATTTGGAATTTTGAGCATTGTAAAACACATTTTTTATATCTTTGAGAAAATAATACAAATGATCCATTGGAAGCTGGACCAGGAGATGTAGCCCAAGAGAGGGGTGAACTCCTTTATCATTTGTTGCATTATGTGTTTTCTATTCATTGATTATGTTGTTGTTTATATGCATCTTGAATGAGTAAATCCTATTAAAGTTGTGTTGCAAAGTTGATCCATTTGCATTTTAACAAATAAATTTAACTTACAAATATTTTCAAGAATACAAGTCTTCTTCATTTTTAGATCACCTACCTCCTCATCCTTCATTCTTTAACGAATCAATCATTATTTTGAGTTTGATTGAATTAATAAAATTGTTGTTTGTTTTAGAGATCGAGTTATTATGAGAGACAAGAAGATCGTGTGATATTTGTCTCTAAGTATCAGTTCAACGAATTCCTTAGATTGTCCACCCATCGAATATTCGTCCTTAAGATTTATCATGAAAACTGGACTTGGAAATCCGACTATGGAGATGTCCTTAGATTTGTTAGGTTGATAGATTTAATTGTAACAATAAATTTATTTTCTGTATAAAATTTTGGTGACTGTCTTCGGATTGTCATTAATGGCGAATCTGAGTATAACTATGTTCCTAATCTATGACCACGATGGCCTCTATTGTTGATCTTGTTTGAGTCATTGGGAGTCACTACTTTTAGACAACTTAGAATGCCAATCTATTGTGGTACTAATATCAGAGTTTGGATCTGTATCTCCTTTAGAGTAACAAAATACATCGAGAATTTTCTTTCACAGGTTTGGCAACCTTGTTTTAAGTCATCAAACTCTTTCTAATTTATCTGGGTTGTTAATAATCCTCATATATCTATCACTATTAAACACTATTATTATTTACAGAGATATATTTTATTAATCGTCTCTTAAGGAGACATAAAATAGTCGTGCCTTCCTTACAATGACGTTTTGATGGTCTATTTTAAATAGTCATGGAAACATGATGAGGCCTAATTTGTATGCATAGTCTACTCTTGGTTTAATCTCTATTTATAATTTGTAAACCCCTCACAGGGAATTACATGTAAGACTAGTCGTACTCATAAATCTTACGCATAGTATTTAGTTAATTATTAACATAATTAACATAGATTAACTCATATCCCAACAATGCTAGAGTGTAGTATATCATTAATTTAAGGGGATAATCGATTACTATTATACCACTTTTGTTTCTTTGTCTTAGTTTAAAAGTGATGAACTTCGATCTAATTTATTCCAATATCCCTTTGTAATAAAAACAACAATCAACAAATCATTGTATCGAAATCCTAATCCCTTTATATCATAGTCAATTGATAACAAATAGTTCGAGATAATGTAGATTGCTAAAATTTCATTTAATGATTCAACTCTTAAAAATATCCTCTATAATGATTTTTTAAATGGCTAGAGGAAAGAATATATAATCTCTCACTAAATTACACTATGCGCAAGTTGGAAATTTGTCCTAATCGCTCATATTCATATTGGAACCTTACTAAACTATTGGTATTTTTTTCTTAGAATAATATGTTCCTTTATTATTGAATATTTTAATCGATGACATCGTGTATTGATAGAATTAATGTTAATGATCAATGTCCTCAGATATGGAGAGAAATTATATAGTAAAGTTGAACTGTAATAATTATTGGTTGGTTGTGTGAATTTAATAGTAGATCATATGTTGAATTATTTCCAATGATAGACCCAATCTTGTTAAATGTTTAGTTGATTGATTGTATAATGATAATTTTGTGCATTGGTATGATATTTGAAATAATTGTCTTACATCTTTGTTTCACTATGAATTGGTATGATGTGTGTTTGGAATGGAACTAGGGTTACGAGAATTGGATACCTTCATGTTCCTTAGAATAGTCACCAGTCCTAAGACTTTAAATGGTCAAAATCAATTGGATGAGTCTTCGACTTGAGCATTGATTATGTGTCTTGGAGATCCTAACCTTGAACATTGAATAATCTTGTAGGGTCCATAAAATTTTGGAGCTAATTTGTGATTTTTCTTTTGGTTGAGTGTGGATTTCTTATAAGGTTGTTATCTAAAAAATACCCAATCCCTCTCCTTAAATTGCCTTTCACTTCAATGTTGAATTTCTTGTTGTTTCATCCTATTATGTTCCATTTGAAGGTTTTCCTTAAGAATTTTCAAAGTTTCTTTAGTATTCTCCATATGTGACTCTGTCCCATATACTTTGGCCTTATCTTGCAAAAAGTATGAGATACTAGGACATATATATCCATAAAGGGCCTCAAATAGGGAAATTGTAGTAGATGTGTGATAGGTAGCATTATACCACCATTCTTCTCGAGGAAGTTACCTCATCCATTGATATTTCTTGTCTAAATAATAACCTCATAGATAACCCTCTAAACATTTGTTAAGTATTTATGTTTGACCATCTGTTTGTGGATGATATGTTGAACTCATAGCTAGTGATGCTCCACTCATCTTCCATAATTATTTCATAAAATGTCCCATGAATTTTGGATCTCTATCACTTACTATTACTTTAGGAAGACCATTAAGTATATGAATTTACTTGATGAACACTTCCACCATTTGTATTTCTATATATGTACTTTTAATTCCACAACAAAGTGCATATTTTTTAGTCTATCAATGATCACAAAAATGGCATCCCCACCTTCATAGTTTGATAACTCTGTAATTAAGTCCATTTATATCTCTTCCCATGTTTGTTTAGGTATGTGTAATGTTTTAAATAACCCTATATATTTTACCATCTCTCCTTTATTTCTTTGGAAAACCTGACATTATCTTGCAAATTTTTGAATATCTTTCTTCATTCCTTCCCAAAAGAAACCTTTTTTGATCCTTTGATATGTTTTAAAGAACCCTACATGTCCTACCATTGGATATTCATGTGACTCCATTAACATTTGTTTCTTCAACTTTGATTGAGGGAATACAAATATTCTACCCTTGTACCAAAGTATATCTATCTTCCACTCACAATGTTCCATAGAGTTCACCCCTTACTTTATAAATTATATTTGTTTTTAGTATTGTTGTCATTTTTCCATTAATGGTGAGATTCTTCTAGCCACACATGAATATAAGATGCAATATAATACAATGTTGATGCTTCTTCTATTATAGAAAGAGAATATACTACTAAATTTTCCTTCTCCTTTTTGTAAATTATTTCAAAATCAAACCCTTGCATTTTTTCAACCCATTTTTGTTTCTCTTCTCACTACAATATTTGATCCAAAACATACTTTAGGTTATCATGGTCAATATTTAATTTAAAGGGCCTCCCAATGAAATATTGTCACCATTTTTTAATGCATGTAAAATTGCTTCCATTTCTTTTTCATATGTAGATTTCAGCAAATCATTTCCTTTGAATTGTTTTCTTTCAAAAGCCAATGGTCTCCCTTCTTGTGTCAATACTGCTCTCACTCCTAGTCTTGATGCATCACACTCTACTATGAATGTTTTACAAAAATCAAGTGTTTCCAACACTAGTGTAGAATACATGGCATCCTTTAAGAGAGAGAATGCCAAAGTAGCCTTATCATTTAATACAAATGAATTTTTCTTCAAGAAACATGTGAGTGGGTCTCCAATGCATGCATAATTATTAACAAATTTTCGATAATATCTTATAAGACCCAAAAACCCTCTAGGAATCCTGAAGTTCTTAGGAGTAGACCATTTTGTAATAGATTGGATTTTTGAGGTTCCACCTTAGCCCATTCTGTTGAAACAATCTAACCAAAATATTCTACTTATTGTTTCCCAAAAGAACATTTGGATATTTTTACATACAATTGGTTGTTCTCAAGAATTTGTAGGACTTTATCCACATATTTAATGTGGCCTTCCCATGTTTTACTACAAATAAGTATATCATCAAATAAAAACAACACAAAGTTTTTATGATGGGGTTGAAATGTTTTGTGCATAAGACTTTCAAAAGTTGAAGGAGCATTACTCAACCCTAAAGGCATGACCAAGAACTCATAGTTCCCATCATGAGTTATAAAATATGTTTTGGGAATGTCATATTTTCTTAATCTAATCTAGTGGTATCCCGATTTAAGATATAGCTTTGTAAAATAAGCCACTCCATGAAGCTCATATAATAGAAAATCAATTTTTGTAATAGGGAATGTATCCTTTATGGTGATTTTGTTTAGATATCTATAACTAGTATGCATCCTCCGAGAATTATCTTTTATTCTAACCATCACTACTGGAGATATAAATGAACTTCTACTTGGTTGGATAACACCTGAATCCATCATGTCTTGTACTATTTGATCAATTTCCCCTTTTGTTGATGAGGATATCTATAAGTCATTTTCATTAGGAAGAGTGAATCCCAGTATTAATTCAATTTGATGTTCATGATATCTAGATGGAGGTATACCTTTAGGAATTTCTTGGAAGACCCTATAGTGTTTTTCCAATGTCCATCTTAATTCCTTTGGAATTTTTTCATCTATATTCTTAACTTCCATAGAATAATGTTTAACCACAATATTTTTAGTATATTTTCCATTCTATGAGAGTTGATTACTTGAGAAGTTTCATATTTTAACCTTTTGAGTTCATATTGAATTCCTTCCAATTCAGATCTCATGAATAATTCATTTTGGTTTATAGAAATTGTATGTAATGTTCTCAACCATTGAATCCATATAAAAACATATACACCTCCAATGGGAATGACATACATTATAATTTCCAAATTATATTCTCCTATAATTATTTTAATGTTGTGGAATTTTCCCACACAATCAATACTCCCTCCATTAGCAACCAAAACTTGGAAACTTGTCACTGGATATACAAAATAATTGAGGCGCTCTGCTAATATTTTATCAATGAAGTTATGGGTATTACTTGAGTCAATGAGCACTATATTTTTCTTATTCTTAATGTAACCTAAAATATTCATGGTTTGTGGTGCTAAAAAACCTTCCAGTGCTTGAATAGATATTTCACATCTATATGAATCAATGTTGTGCACGATTTTTGCCTCTATTTCCTGCTTTTTTAAGTTGATAATTTATTACTCATTTCTTTGTGTAGATGCATCCACTTCCTCTTCATAATTATTTTCCAAGGGGAATTTTTTTTTTATTGACATTTATTCCCTTTTGGCCATATATTGTTACCATCAAAACATAGTCCTTTTTCCCTTGTTTTCTCCATTTCCTTCTATGGTATTCGATTAGGTTGAGGTAAGGTTGTATCATGAAACCCAAAATGATCTCTTATTCTTTCATATGCTCCAATGGTAGAATTGTGTGTAGCCTTATTATTGGCTTGAATATGATGATAAAATTAGATAGCTTCCATAATATTTGCAGGATTGTTTAGGAAAATCTCATTTTTAATGTCTTGTTTTAATCCACCCATGTAAGATTCCATCAAATGTTCATCACTTATGTTATCCACCCTTGTGGCCAATACTTGAAATTCTAAATGATAATCTTCAATATTTCCTAAGTGCTTAATTCTTGCCAATTGACTGAAGTAGTCTTTTTCCCACACTTTCCCATATTGTGCTTCTAAGTCTCTTGTAAATAAACCCCAAGTATAATAATAACAATGGGATTCCTCTTAACTACCCATTGATACCATTGATATGATTGTATCTCAAAGTTCAAATTTACTATGTGAATCCTTTGCTTATCATCCACAATATTAGGTATTTCAAATATTTCTCTATTTGGTTGACCCAAGTAAAGACATATGTTCGATCAAACTTCCTTAATTCAACCTCGATAAGTTTAACTCCTTTCAGAGACCATCCATAAGTAACTCTATTATTGGAGTTAAATCCCCCTGGAAAATTCATATTATTGGAAAGTTGTTCAACCTAAATAATACATTTATTTTCATGACTCCCTTCAGATACCTTATCAATTTTAGGGAACCTCCCATTTAAGGCTTCTAAAGTATTATTTTTCACTTGTTCCAACTTTCCATCAATTTTATGTTCCAACAGTTCCATTGTTCTTTTCATCTATTCCTTATTTTCATCCATTTTCCTCTCCATTTCTGTTTGATTATTCATAAAATCAAACTATTTCACTTTCCAATCCTTGAATTCATTTATTTGTCTATCAAATTTGGATAGATGGTTTTGTATTTCCTCATTTTCTTCATGAGTCATGGAGGATATTTCTAGAGGTTTAATTGGTGAAGTAAATTTTGGATCTTTCTTTGGAGCCATGGAAAAAAGTTATTGGGTCTTAGGGACAAGGGAGTGTTAGGTGCTATAGTTGTTTGATATATGGGAAGGTTCTAAAAATAGTACTAATTCCAATATCTTAGGGAACCAACTAAGGAGGATCAACAATGTCATTAGCCATACTACTAGACTACCCGAGTACTAGAGAATAGTATCCCCGAGTGTTGTTCTCGGTGTACCATAAAACAAAGATGGTCAAATAACTTATCCAAGGAGGGTTTCATGTATACCTATGGAAATTACTATATACCCAAATGTGCATGGAAGTGATATTCCATCTACAGGCACTGTCTAATGCGATACTAATTGAAGAGGTACCAATATGTGTTATAGGGGTTTCCATCCAGGTGAAACAATATGTTGTCAACCACCTAAAACCATGTGTATTTCGTACGTTTATTATTCCCCAAACACATTTTTACCCACTTGATTATATATCTTTTATTATTTAAATACGTCACAACACATATCTAAAAAAAATTTAAAAAACAATATTGCTAACCATGGAAAAATATCTTGACATCAGTAGAACATAAATTGTGCAAAAACCATAACTTCTATAAGCAATATATCATAAAATATAATGATTCAAAACATAAAAATATTTCCACATGTACTTCACTATGTCAAGTGAGGATACTAAAAATTTCATATTATGAAACTTCACCGAACAAAATTACAACAAAATGCCAATATAACTAATTTCAAGATTAGTCACAAACCTTATCTTCCATGGACTATACCTCCAAAATTGTAGAAAACTATAATATAAAATTTTTACCCCATGTAATATGACATTTCTTGTTAGTCTCCACAAAATTTCACTAACTGAAACTTCCCAAAAAAATTGTCATCGTGAAAAATCCAAGATGACCTGTTTAAGATTGATTTTTGGATGAGTAAAAAAACCTATCTTCCATAGTATATATTTCTGAAAGTGTAATGAACCGAAAGTGTAATGAATTTTTTATCGAATGTGTTGTGATATCTCATAAGAAATATCATAATTTCACTATCTCAATCATCCTAGAAAAAAATTTATAACGAAAAATTCCAAGATGACTCACTTGAAGTAGATTTCACAAGATAGAATATGATGATATTAATACTAGGTCTCCTTGGTATATATAAGAGACAAAGGGTACAATGAAATGTTTTGTATGGCCTACTAATGTAACAAATAAAGTAATAATGAATTCTTATTAGGGCATTAAAATAGGGATCCAGTGTCCTTAACATATACCTAGTGAAGTAGGAGCATTTCCATCCACAATTAAAGAGGTCGAGTGGAGCACAACTCAACAACCAACGTGCACATTTTAAACTATTTTTGAATTCCGAGGAGAGCACGTCATTTTATGTTTTGAAGACTTTGTAATTAAGCTTGTTTAATATTTTGAGGCTGGAATTATTCTAAGCAATATAGGAGATTGAATTTTTCTTTAATGAAAGATAAGGTTGTACAGATGTTGATCATTGACTCGTATCTGAGTGTAATTTCCATTCAATGTAATTGTCCTTAGTAGATGAATGTATTAACTATGACAATATATCACTAAGGTAGTCTGGAGAGAAGGCTCGAGAAGCCTCTCCATGTATAAATATATGTAACTGATGCCAAAATGAGGTTGTTGATCATTATCTTAGGGAGCTATTGTATTTTATTGTGAATTTTGCTAAAGAGAGTTGCAGAGAGTAGTATGAGTCCATGCACATACTTTGTTGAAGGAATACAAGAAGAGAGGTTTGATTCCAAATGTATGTTGTTATCTATGTCTTAGTTCATTGAGTACATGTGATGTTTCTTTCTATTTATTTTGTTTTATACATTTTATGTGCATGAGTATGCTTTTCACAGTTAGATGTTTGAAATATTAATGTTGGTATAAGTTTCAATTGTTTCTCTTATGAGAGTTTTGGTGCAAGGAGTGCACATTTCCCTCCAGGAGTGCGAAGGTTGAGTCAATATTGACTCAGAAGCTCATAAGAGGTAGCATGAAATGTTGCAGAGAAAGTGCAAGGAGTGCACAGTCACTCAGTGGAGATAAAAGTTTGAAGAAGACCTTTGCAAGGTGTGTGTTGGGAAAACACAGTCAAAGTGTTGAAGAAGTCCCAGATGAGACGAACGCAAGGAATGCACAGAGAGATTTTTGAAAAAAAATATCTAATTCCAAAACCTTTTAGAGGTTCAAAAGATGCAAGGAGTGCGCCAGAGGTCTAAAACCTAGAGGACCAAAAGCTCAGAAGAGATAGTGAGTACAAGAGTTATGGAAGAGGGACTTGAAGTGTTAACATGAGGCATTCGAGGTTTGAATCACCCCATCCAGTTAAGCTCAGGAATATTAGTGATAGGAATCCATTGAAAGGGAAGGAGTTTTACTATTTAGAAGTCGATCGGATGAGATCCATTCGAGGAGAGTCAAGATCATCCACGACCGTTAGATCTGGAGAAGTTGCATGAGGGTTAACTTTGAAGTCCTTCAGACTTCACGCATTAAGGATATTTGGAGCGTGGTGAAATAGGGCTCCCTGAAGACCTGAAGATCAAATATAATTGTGACTGTACATCTCCCAGGACACGTTTCAACAAGTCAATACATATGGAAGGCCAAGATTCTGAAACAATAGAGGGAAGAAGATTTTGATCTCTCTGAAGTCCCAAAGTTTGTAGTTGATCAGAACCGTCGGTCAGGAGGTGGAAAAGTGGAGGAAGGAGAGCTCCTTCGGCATTTCAACGTTTGGGAGGAATCCCAAAGCCCGAATCAGGGAAGCTCATATCAGTCGTTGATCTAGTAAGAGAGTAGGATCCATCCAATCTACTTCGCAGTTCTGCTCTCTAGGAGCACACTGTGTTGGAATGGGTAGACTTGTCGAAGCTCGGATTCCCAAAATAAATCACAACCATAGATTGGAGTAGACACTGTGAGTCGTTGATCTTGACCGTTGTTCAACGCTCTATCACTTCAGTCATCAAAATAATTGAGGTGTTAGTCCATTGAGATGTCCACATCTTGATAGCTCTGAAGTACCAAATTCTTTGAAGACTTGAGGATTATCCCACGGTTCTCGAGTAGACTTTGCTAATGCTCAGGGACCCCAGAAAAGTGGATTTTTCATTCATGAAGAAGTTTTAAGGGTTTTGTAGTGAATTTGAGGGCTCAAAAATATTTTGCGAGTTGATTCATCTCCCGAAGTCAACGATCCTTAGACCGGGAGGTCATGTAGACCATGGGAGAGGGTGGGGTCTACATCAAGTGGTATCAGAGCCCGAATTAAGCTCCATGTGAAATAAATATTAGAACCATGCCACCTAGAAGATGCGGGGAGAGACCTGTATCAAATCCATCCATGAATGGGAAATGAGACAACTCCGTGCAAGTTTGGATGCCATGGAGACAAAAAAGAGAAGAGAACCTGATGTTGGTGACATCAGTGAAGCCAAGAGGGAAGAAATGGAAGTAGAAGGAGATGCAGGAGAAGACGCTACAGAGGAATTCTTGTTGAGAGTGGTTTTAAGAATGGGGGCCAGATAAAAAAAGGAAGTCTCAATGTATGAGGAAAACTTGGATGTTGAGGAGATGCTAGATTGGATAAGGGAATTATACAAGTAATCCAATTATGACAACATCGAGGATGAAAATAAGGTGAAGCATGTTGTTACCAGACTGAAGGGACATGCAACGCTATGGTGGGATGAACTACAAGCCGACAGAAGGTGAAAAGGTAAGAAAAAAATCAAAAGTTGGGACAGGATGGTAGTTAAGTTGAAATATAAGTTCACACCCAAAGACTGTCAGATCAATCTGTTTAGGATATTGTAGAACTTGAGACAGAAGATCTTGTCAGTGAAGGAGTACACTGGAGAATTTTATAGATTGAATGTCAGAGCAAGACATCAAGAGACTATTGAAGAAAAATTTTACAGGTATATTAATGGCCTGAGATACGAAATCCAGGATGAAATCAACATGATGACGATGAGAACGGTGGAAGACACCTATCAGGTGGCACTAAAAGCAGAGGATAATATGTCCAAGAAATAAAGCCAATGAAACAGAGGAAAGAGTCCAAGAAGAGGTAGGGGAACTGTCTAAGAGAAGTTCCAGAAACCTAGAACTGAAACTGGAAAGTATCATAGTCATACAAAAATAGGAGGAAGTTCCCGAGGGGGATAACATGGTGGCAGAAACTCTTTTTCTCAAGGAAGAGAAAGAGGAAGAGGAGGAGAAGTGAAATTATATGCATGTGGAAAGACATGGAATATGTCTTGGGAATGTCCTGAGAGGAAGAAAGAAGGAGGTGGAGAAGCTCACATTTTCAAAGAACATAAGAGGAATTTAGAGGTAAGAAGCTTCCATGGATTAGCAAGTTTTTACAAAAAATTCATCAGGAATTTCAGTGGTGTTTGTTCACCCATACTGGACACCATAAAGAAAAAGAAAAAATCTTTTAATTGTAAAATAGAAGATGAAAAAATCTTCAGAGTATTGAAAGAGAAGATAACAGAATGACCGATTATGGTTCTTCGATATTTTAAGAAGACATTTCAAGTGAGATGTGATGCAAGTGGAGTAGTTATTGGTGTAGTCTTGATCCAAGACAATAAGATTGTTGTTTATTTCAGTGAGAAGAAGAATGACAGTAAGAGAAAGTATTCCACATATGATAAAGAGTTTTATGTTGTAATACAAGCTATGTAAAAATGGAGGAATTATGTTATTCCAAAGGAGATTGTATTGACAATGATAATCAGGCTTTACAATTTATAACCAGACATGATAAGTTGAACCAAAGACATGCTAAATGGGTAGAATTCATGCAAAATTTCACTTTTGTTATCAAGCACATTAGTGGTAGTGATAACAAATTTGTTGATGCTTTGAGCAGGAGATGTTTGATTATGCAAGAATTTCAAGTGGAGACCTTAGGATTTGAACACCTTAAGGGAATATATCACAAAGATCCAGATTTTAAAGAGCCTTATGAAGCATGTGAAAACCCTTTGCTAAGGGACATAAGTCAATGGATAGAGTATTTAATCCAAGATGGACTTTTTTTCAAGGGAAGCCAACTCTGTATTCTGAAATGCTCAATGAGAGACAACCTGTTGAAAGGAAAACATAGTGGAGGATTGACTAGACATTTCAGCCATAATAATACTTATGCTCAATTGAGTTCTTCATACCATTGGCTAGGTATGATATCTGAAGTGAAGAAATTTGTGGACAGATGTAGATTTTTCCAGTATGCAAAAGGAAAACAACAAAACACTGGTTTGTATTAGCCATTGCCTATTCCAAACAGGTAGTGGGATGCCATAAGCATGGATTTTGTTTTGGGATGGCCAAGAAACCAGAGTGGGAGTGATTCCATATTTGTAGTAGTTGACATATTTTCAAAAGTGGCAGATTTCATACCATGCCAGAAAACCAGTGATACTCACATTGCTAATTTATTTTTCAAGGAGGTTGTGAGATTGCATGGCTTGCCCAAAAATGTAGTCTCACACAAAGATACCAATTTAGTGGGACACTTTTGGAGAACTCTATGGAAAAATTTGGGGACAAATATATCCTTTAGTTCAACATATCACCCTGAGACAGATAGACAGACAGAGGTGGTAAATCAGAGTTTTGGGAATTTGTTGAGGAGTTTGTTCATTGAAAATCACAGTCAATTGGATCAAATTCCACACCAAGCAGAGTTTTCTTTCAATGATCCTTTGAACCGAGGCACTAGGAAAAGTCCATTTCAAATAGTGTATGGAATGCGACCAAGAGGAATTTTGGATTTGATAAATTTGGGACATGATGAGTTCTGAAGCGTAGGAGAAGAAGACTTTGTTGCAAAGATGCATAAGCTTCATGATCAGATAAAGGGATAGCTACAGGATAGCAATCAAAAATATAAGAGTCGAATTTATAAGAAAAGGAGAGAGGTTCATTTCGATTTTGGAGATCAATTCTTAGCACACCTAAGGAAAGAAAGGTTCCTAATGGGAACATATAACAAATTAAATATAAAGAAAATAGGACCATGTAAAATCCTCAGAAATTTTTCTACCAATGCTTATGAGATTGAGCTTCTAGAAGATGTGGGAATATCATCCATATTTAATGTTACAAACCTGTACCCTTACAGGAGGTATGATACAAAGGGGATAAATGATCAAAAGGATATACAGTGGGAAAAACATATGCCTGCAACAAAAAATCCACAGATGGAGAAAATTATAGATCAAAGGGTTGGTAAGAAGATTAGGAGGAAAACTTATTTTGAGTACGTGGTGAAGTGGAAAGATCAAACAACAGAGGATGCTAGTTGGGTCACCGGACTTGATATTTAGAAGTATGGAAGAATAATACAGGATCTCATGGACATGAGTCCATGAATATTTTTTTCTAGAGGAGTATGATGCAGTAGCATTGCCATCATGGCCGATTAGAGGACAACTCAATAACCAATGCACAAATTTTAAACAGTTTTTGAATTCCTAGGAGAGTGCAACATTTGATGTTTTGAAGAATTTGTAATTAAGGATGTCTAATATTTTAGGCTGAAATTATTCTAAGCAATCTAGGAGATTGTATTTTTCTTTAATGAAAGATAAGGTTGTATAGATGTTGAGCATTGACTCATATCTGAGTGTAATTTCCATTCAATGTAATAGTCCTTAGTATATGAATGTATTAACTATGACAGGATAACACTAACGTAGTTTGGAGGGAAGGCTCTAGAAGCCTCTCCATGTATAAATATATGTAACTGATGCCCAAATGAGGCTATTGATCATTATCTAAGGGAGCTATTGAATTTTATTGTGAATTCTGCTAAAGGGAGTTGCAGAGAGATGTATGAGTCCATGTACATACTTTGTTGAAGGAATACAAGTAGAGAGGTTAGATTCCAAATGTATGGTGTTCTCTATGTTTGAGTTCATTGAGTACATGTGATGTTTCTTTTTGTTTATTTTGTTTTATACATTGTATGTTCCTATGTATGCTTTTGACAGTTACATGTGTGAATTGTTAATGTTGGTATAAGTTTCAATTCTTTCTCTTCTAAGATTTCTAGTGTAAGGAGTGCACAGTTAATGCAAGGAGTGCGAAGGCCGAGTCAATATTGACTCGGAAGATTAGAATAGGTAGTGTGAAACATTGCAGAGAAAGTGCAAGGAGTGAACAATCACTCGATGGAAAGAAAATTCTGAAGAAGACACGTGCAAGGTGTGCATCGGGAAAACACTTAGTCGAAATGTTGAAGAAGTCCCAGAGGAGACAAGTGCAAGGAGTGCGTAGAGAGATTTTAGGAAAAAAATATCTAAGTCCAAAACCTTTAAGAGGTTCAGAGGATGTAAGGAGTGCGCCAGAGGTCTGAAACCTCTAGGAACAAAATCTTATAATAGATAGCGAGTACAAGAGTTACGCAAGAGGGACTTGGAATAATTCTTAATTCTGAAAGCTTTGAAGTGTTTAGAGGAGGCGTTTGAGGTTTGAATCACCCCGTGCGGTCAAGATCAGGAAGATTAGATCAGGAAGATTAGTGACCGAAATCCCTTGAAAGGGAAGGAGTTTTACTATTTAGAATTTGAACAGACGAGATCCATTCGGGAATAGTCGATATCATCCACGACCGTCAGATATGGAGAAATTGCACGAGAGTTAAATTTGAAGTCCTTCTGACTTTGTGCATTCGGGAGGTTTGGAGCATGTAGAAATTGGGATCCCCAAAGACCCAAAGGTCGGAGCTAATTGCAGTCATCCATCTCCCAAGGACACATTTCAATAGGTCATTAAATCTGGAAGACCAGGAGTCAGAAGAATAGAGGGAAGAAGAGTTCGATCTCTCCGAAGTCTCAAAGTCCAAAGTTGATCAAAATCATTGGTCAAGAGGAGGACATTGGAGGAAGGAGAGGTCCTTCTAAATTTCAACATTCGAGAGGAAAAAGGGTTCATGTTGAGTTAATGCCCAAATTCCCAAAGCTCGGATCAGGGAAGATGGTATCAATCATTGATTTGGTGACAGAGTAGGAGTCGTCCGATCTACTTCGGAGTTCGGCTCTCCGGGAGCACACTATGTTGGAACGGGTAGATTTGTTGAAGCCCGGATTCCTGAAACAAATGACATTCATAGATTGGAGTGGACGGTGTGAGCCATTGATCTTGTTTGTGCTTTGACACTTCGTCACTTCAATGGTAAGAATAATTGAGGTGTCAGTCCATTGATATTCCTGAAACTCGATAGCTCTGAAGTCCTGAATTTTCTAGAGACTTGATGATTAGCCCAGGGTTTTGGCCCATGCTTCTCAGGTAGACTTTTCTAGTGCTCGGGGACCCCCGAAAGGCAGATTTTTCATTCGGGAAAAAGTTTTAAGGCTTTTGTAGTGATTTTGACGGCTCAGAGAGAGCCTACAAGCTGATTTGACTCCCGAAGTCAACGATCCTTAGATCAGGAGGTCATGCAGACCCTGGGAGAGGGTGGGTTATGCATCACCTAGAGGACTTCCTATATACCCAAAGGTATGTGGAAATGATATTTCATCTACAGGTATTGTCTAATGCAGTATTATTCGAAGGAGCACCAACAAGGGGTTATAGGGGTTTCCAAATATGCTAAACAATGTGTTTCCAACCACGTGAAACCATGCATATTTACTGCATGTATTCATCCCAAACTAAAATGATAGACACTTAACGATATATCATATGGTGTTTAAATATGTTAGAACACGTCTCTAAATTGTTTTTTAAAATGAGCTTGCTAACTACAGAAAAATCCCTTAAAACCACCATAAAATAACTTGTGAAAAAACTCCAACTTTCAAAAGAAACATATCATAAAATATAATGAGTAAAATACAAAAAAAAATCCACATGTACTTCACTATATTAGCTCAGGATTTTGAAAATTTCAGAGTCTTAAACTTCACTGAAAAAAATTTATAGCAAAAATGCCAAGATATTTCAGAATCTAGCATCCCTTCTCTATTGAATAGTCCCCTAAGAGACCCATCTTACCAAAGTTCGATATTTCTTGAAATATTGATTCAACCTATTTTAAGCCCTTACCTTGGATCATTATAAAGAAATATTCGTTTTCATCAGCTGCATTTGAACAATCTCTCAACAATTTTAAAACATGCACACATCTAGGCCATCAAGCCCCTCTTTAACAATATATTAGGTACTTTTGAAATATATCATCAGGCCCTTCATGAATATTTCCTTAATGCACAAGAAAAGGACATCATCCTTATGTGAAGTATATCGTCCATTTCAAATGATCTCTCGATGGAAAAGCCATCAACATCTTTTAAAAGATGGCCATCAACCAATTTTGAATGATCCACTCAATAAACCATTGGGACAACATGAAATAATAATATTCAACAACCATCGATAGGCCATTGGTATAATTTAAAAGAAAATCTTTCAAAACTCCTCGATGAACCATGAGACATTTATATATAACATATTTCAAAACTCCTTAATGAACCATCATAACTCTTTGGAAGAATATCATTCAAAAGGACTTGATGAACAATTGGTTATCTTTGAAAGAACATCTTCATATTTTTTGAAACAATCCAATGAACTATGATGCTACTTCGAAATATAAAATTCACATATTTTGAAAGGCTTTGATGAATTATCAATACTCTTCTAAATATCAAATTCACATATTTCAAAAGAGTCTAATGAACTATCTAGCCTACTTGAAAGATCAACTTCACATATTTTGAAAGGCTTTGATGAACTATTAAGCCTCATTGAAATATGTAAACCCATTTTTAAGTAATAAGGAAAAGGTTAGACACTTGCTTGATTCAAAGGTAATAAATTGAATTTACACCAAAAATGCCTTCTTAGCCCATGCAAAGAAATACTTCAAGGAAAAGTAATTCCATCCCTAAAAGAAGAAATACTTCAATTTTTCAATGGCACCAATTGATTGCTTCAAAGTCATTACTTTGAATACACAAAGATATTTGGGCTCATTGTAAGTATTAGAAACTAAACGTCATCACACACAAACCATTTAGTCTAGATATAACCCATGTTATCCATATTATATGGATCACACAATGCCAAAGGAGAATAACATAAATTTGAATGTAAATATACTAAAGCAATGTGAGTTACAGAGGCACGATAACTATCAAAGAAGCCATATAACATAAATAAAAATTGAATGCAAAAGGTAATTCAAGCCAAATAAACTCTAATTCATTTCAAATTTACTGAACAAATAGTTAAACCATACAACACATCAAACATTTGTGAGTTCCATACTCATTTATTCATAAGCATACCATATTCATGACAATGGATTATGACCATCAAATTGTGGACTACTTGGACAATTATAAAAAAAATTCGTACCCAAGCATATCCTCCCTAATTCAAAAGTTGTCAAGTACTCATAAATGGGTGGCTGGGGATACCCTAACTACCTTTGCAAAAGCTATGAAAAAATGATCCAGTGTGAATTCTATAGAATTGTCACATGTCTTGATATAGAAGGATAATTCACCAAATGTGGATCCAGTGATTGGGAGTATGTGGGCCAATGACCATGTGATTAGATATGAGGCTAGAGTAATTAGGCTTGGAAAGGTGGAAGAACGAAGTGACAAGGTGCTTGATCCATCTTATCTAGGGTTTGATTCTAGTATTCCAAAAGTTTATTCACCTACTAATGAGGTGTGCTTGAGGCTATAGGTAAATATTAATCCTTATTTGGTAAGAGGTGCTTGATTTATTGGTGGAAATATTGATTTAGTTTCACTGTGTGGAGGTAAGGTGGTTTCAAAAACTTTTGGGAATAACAAGAAGAGGAGAAAATTTACGAAGCATAAATATCCTTGATTAGTGGTGGGGGGAGATTTGAAGGTTGAGTATATTTTGCAATTCTCTAGTAAAACTATAATTGAGTAATATTGAGGTATATAGGTTTGGATGGAGTCTTTCAATTCATGGATCCAAATCCATTGGGCACCAATCATTAGTATGGATAATCTTCCATATTTTTAATTGTGGCTAGTTAGGGTTTATTTTCATGTTGAGGAGGATGTCGTAAGGATCTTAGGGGGTAAATGCTTTTACGTCTCTTCCTATTTTTTGTTGAAGCTCGGGCACCCTTGCTTCTATCCACATGTGGACCTAGCAACTTGCATACACATATGGATAAAACTATTAGGGATACCATTAGAACTTTGGGATGATGCAATCCTTATGGCTATTGGAAACCTACTAGGTATTGTTCTGATGTTGGATGAGTCTTATAAATATAGTTTTATTCATTTGGTGGCTCATATTCTCGTCGATATTGAAATTTATGGTGGCCTATATAATTCAATGGAAGTGATTTTAGGATACTATAGGTATAATCAAATCATAAGTTATGTGAACATTCCATTTCATAGTGTGTGATTCCATTCATATAGCCATGTTTTTGAGGACTATGAGAATCCATTTGGGAATAGAATTTGGCATAGGAAGGACTACTCAAATTCTTCAACGGTGGATCCAACAAAGGTTATGGTCAAATGTGTTAGGGAGGTGGCTTGGATTGGGATAGATTTGGTGGAAGTTGGAGATTCCTCCATAATTTGACAATCTAATCAGGTGATACCCACTACCCCAAGTGAAAAGGTGATGGTGGGTCATATACAGGTACCACTTTAAAATTTATCCAATCCTAATCAAAAGTTCCAACATGATACAATTTATACTACAAAGGACATGTCAGGGGTGTCATCTCCATATTCTCCTATGGGAAATCTAAATCCAATAGGAAAAAATGATGATATTATGTGTGCTAAGTTAGATACTTCTTCTAATTCATATTTTTGAAATTCTCTTCTACAACTTCATCTTTCTAGTTCAAGCTCTCCCATTTTAGTTGGGGGAAGTAAGAGCAGGCATAGGCTTCCCAAGGTGGTTGATATCCCTATTAAGGATTCATGTATTGAAGTGAAGGGAAGGACAATTCATTGACTATAAACTTTGATATGAACTCTAATAATTTTTTGAAGCCTAAGGGGGTTGACAAGGATAGACAATTTGAAAAATATACTAGGGGTGAAGGTCATTACCAATTAAGACATAAAAAGAGTAAAGATAAAGTAAAAGATATGATGGATTGGGGTTGGACATTTTATGAAATATGGGTTCCTTTTTTTATGGGTAGGAAGTCATCGTTCCATCATGCCCAAGTGAAAGCTATTAACAAAATTAAATAGGTTCATCAATACCCAATTATTGGGGCAGTTAGAGCTAGAAACCCCCATTCATATGTGTTGAAATGAAACCCCTTTCTTTGAGTATCTAAGTTTTAGGGGGCATAACAAGAAATTGTCCCTTAAACAATTAATTGAAATTGAGAATCCTGAAATTATATTGTTACAATAAAAAATGGGGAAGAATGATATGTTGGTGGGTGGCCTAAAAAAATATTTTGGGTTGGGATTTCCTAGCCTTAGATGACGAAGGGAAATCCAGAGGTATTATCACTTGATGCAATCAAAGTTTGACATTAACTAATTCTTATGAAATAATGGTTTTAGGTCTTTTCACATATTTCTTTGGTAAGAGGATGGAAATGCCCATATCCATATTAAACATGTATGGTCCATATGAGGACAAACTATCATTACAGGAGAAGATATTCTCCTTGTACCATTTTTTTGATGATAAGTTGAATTTTAAGGGGAATTTGAATTTCACTTTAAACAAAAGGTAAGTGTGGGGCACGTTTGCAAGCATAGGCATATTTGTAGAGTTTTTTCCATTTCATATTGAAGATGTTGGATTAGTGGACATTGAACCTATCTCATTTGGGCCTACATGGAGAAACAATAGGGTTGGAATTGATGGTATATCAACAAGTTTAGATAGGTTCCTAGTATAAAACACTCTATTGTACGGGGTGGACATATATAGATATTTGATTGACTCTAATAGGTGATTTAACCACAATCCCATATTTCTAGAGTTAGAATTAAGAAATCATAAACTAGGGGATTGATTCAAATTCAACATTATATGGATGGAAGAGGTACAATTTCAAACTCTCATTAAAGAGCTATGGAGGTCATATGATCCCAACATAAAAAATTCTACGTATGAGAAATTTGCAACCTCTCTAACGACTATTAAAGAGGGAGTTAAAAAAAGGGTTGGGGAAAGATATAAAGGTAGATATATGCTACTCAAGGAAGTGGAAAATGAAATTCTAGAACTATTTTCTAGTAATGAGAGAGGCATCTTTTATGAAGAAGAAATTTTGAAGTTAAAAAAAAAAAAAATGTAAGGTGAAACTTTTGAGGGACATAGAGATGGACTAGAGGATGAAAAGTAGGGCCACCTCATTGGAGCTTGGAGATAAGAACACAATTTTTTTCCCTTGAGTTTCCTAATAATGCGAAAAGAATAAATACTATATTGGAAATGAAAAATGAGTAGGGAATTCAACTAAGAAGTTTACATGATTTGGATGAATTAGGGGCAATACATTTTGAGAATGTGTTTAGGGAGAATTTTAGGGTAGACATTATAGAAATGTTCAAATCTGCTTCTTACTTTCCCAAGTTTGTTTCTAAGGAAGGAAATCAAAGGATGCATGAGGAGATCTCTATAGATGAATTATTGAGGGTTTTATCTTCTTTTAAAAAAGACAAGAGACGTAGCCATGATGGTAGACTATGGAATCTCTCTTGCGAATATTTGATATTTTAGGTGAAGATTTACTATGTGTGGTGGAAGAGGTTAGAAGAAAAAAGAAAGTTCCAAGTACTATTGACACTACCTTCACACTAACCCCAAAAATAGATTGTCATAAAAATTTTGATGGTTTTAGACATATTCCTTTATGCAACTATGTCTATAATATTATATCGAAAATCCTAACTACGAGACTGGAAATTCTACTCTCCCACTTCACTTTCCTGATCAGTTTGGGTTCCCATAGGGCCATCATATTCATCAATCAATTGGTTCATCACAAGAGGTTTTACATCCAATTAATAAAAAGCATCTACATGAAATTTTGATTAAATTGGACCTATCAAAGGGTTATGATAGGGTTTTATAGTTGCATTTAAGATTAATATTAATACATATTGGCTTTAATATGTCCATTGTTAACTATATTATGGCACACGTTACTTACATATCATATGTAGTTCTTATAAATTGATCCACATCTAGTTTCTTTAAACCATCTTGGGGTCTAAGACATGGGTTCCCCTTGTCACCGTATATGTTTCTATTAGTTGCAGAAAGTTGTATAACATCCATTATCCAAGAAAAATGAATGATAAGGATTCAAGGGGTCAAGATTGGAGGTAATGAAGTACTCACAAACATGTTTTTTGTGGATTTTGTTCTTCTTTTTTTCCATTATTTAGAGGATGATGGTAGACATTATAGTGAGATTATTTACCTATAAAATACTTATTTTGGTATGGGAATAAACATACACAAGTTTTGTACATGATTTTTAATGACATGAACAAGGTTTTGGTGTAGAAATTGAAAAACATTTTCCCATATAGAATTTTATATTTTTAGGAAGGAATAAAATATTTAGGTTTTCATCTCAAACATAATGGTTATGAAAAGAAGGATTGGTATTGGA
This sequence comes from Picea mariana, assembly GCA_032191745.1. Taxonomy (NCBI): domain Eukaryota; kingdom Viridiplantae; phylum Streptophyta; class Pinopsida; order Pinales; family Pinaceae; genus Picea; species Picea mariana. Next base: position 20,321 of record JASDQU011404974.1, on the reverse strand, counting down.
TCTTTACCGAAGTAGAGAAGATAATCACTTTCTAGTGTAATAGTGTCTCTCTAGGGCAGGTAGATTGGTGTTAGTAAAATATATCTTGGATTGAATCCCAACATGTATTGGCACACTTTGGTTCACATCCATGTGGGCATCTTAGAGAATATTATGAAGAGCTACATTAATTTTCTTTAGAGAGGAGAAAAGGTCAAGTTGGGAATTCATATTACTAAATGGAAATATCTTGCTAGGCATAAAGTAGAGAGTGGTTGGTGTTTAAAGAATATTCACCTAGAAACTCACATACACATATGGATAAAAATATTAGGGCTACCATTAGAGCTTTGGAGTGATGCAATCCTTGTGGCTATTGGAAACCCACTAGGTATTGTTCTGATGTTGGATGAGTGTTATAAATCTAATGTTATTCATTTGGTGGCTCATATTCTAGTCGAGATTGGGATTTCTAGTGGCCTATATAACTCAATGGAAGTGACTTTAAGAGACTATAGGTATAATCAAATCATAGGTTATGTGAAAATGGCATTTCATAGTGTGTGATTCCATTCATATGGCCATGTTTCTAAGGACTATGAGAGTCCATTTGTGAATATAGTTTGTCATAGGAAGGACTACTCAAATTCTTCAACGGTGGATCCAACAAAGGTTATGGTCAAAATGTTTAAGGAGGTGGCTTGGCTTGGGATAGATTTGGTGGAATTTGGAGACTCCTACATAATCTTCCAATATAAAGAGGTGATACCCACTACCCCAAGTGAAAAGGTGATAATGGGTGATATACATGTACCACTTTAAAATTTATCCAGTACTAATCAAAAGTTCCAACATGATGCAAGCTATACTACAAAGGATACAAAGGACATGCCACGCATGTCATTTCCATATTCTACTATGGGACATCTAGATACAATAGGAAAAAATGATTGTTTTTTGTGTGGTAAGTTAGATACTTATTCTGATTCATCTTTTTCAAATTCCCTTCCACAACTTCATCTTTCTAGTTCAAACTCTCCTATTTTAGTTGGGGGAAGTAAGAGTAGGCATAGGTTTCCCAAGGTGTTTGATATCCCTATTAAGGCTTCATGTATTGAAGTAAAGGGAAGGACAATTCATTGACTATCAACTTTTATCTGAACTGTAATAAATTTTTGAAACCCAAGGGGGTTGACAGGGATATACAATTTGGAAAATATACAAGGGTTGGAGGTCATTACCAATTAAGACGTAACAAGAGTAAAGAGAAAGTAGAATATAGGATGGATTGGGGTTGGACATTTTAAGAAATATGGGTTACTTTTTTTGTGGGTAGGGAGTTTTCGTTCCATCATGCCCAAGTGAAAGTTATTAAGGAAATTAAATAGGTTCATCAATATCCGATTATTGGGGTAGTTAGAGCTAGAAACTCCCATTCATATACGTTGAAATGAAACCCCTTTCTTTGAGTATCTAATGTCCAGGGGGTCATAACAATAAATTGCCCCTTAAACACTTAATTGAAATTGAGAATCCTGAAATTATATTGTTACAAGAAAAAATGGGGAAGGGTGATATATTGGTAGGTGGCCTTAAAAATATATAGATATTAGATTGACTATAATATGTGATTTAAACAAAATCCCATATTTCTAGAGTTAGAACTAAGAAATCATAAACTAGGGGCGTGATTCAAATTCAACATTAGATGGATGGAAGAGGTACAATTTCAAACTCTTGTTAAAGAGCTATGGAGGTTATGTGATCCCAACCTAGAAACTTCTACCTATGAGAAATTTGCAACCTCTCTAACAACTATTAAAGAGGGAGTTAAAAAAAAGGGTTGGGGAAATATATAGAGGTAGATATATGCTACTCAAGGAAGTGGAAAATGAAAATCCAAAACTATTGTCTAGTAATGAGAGTGGCATATTTCACAAAGAAGAAATTTTGAAGTAAAAAAAAAATAAAAGTAGGTAAGGTGAAACTTTTGAGGGACATAAAGATGGACTAGATGATGAAACGTAGGGCCACCTCATTAGATCTTGGGGATGTTAACACAAAAATTTTCCCTTGACTTTTTTAATCATGGAAAAAGAATAAATACTATATGGGAAATGAAAAATGAGCAAGGAATTCAGCTAAGAAGTTTGCATGATTTAAATGAGTTAGGGGTAATACATTTTAAGAATGTGTTCAGAGAGACTTTTAGGGTAGACATTATAGAAATGTTCAAAGTTGCTTCTTACTTTCCCAAAAAATAAATTAAGGAAGAAAATCACAGGATGCTTGAGGAGATCTCCAGAGATGAATTATTGAGGGTTTTGTATTCTTTTAAAAAAGACAAGAGACCTACACATGATGGTGGACTATAGAATCTCTCTTGTGATTATTTGATATTTTTGGTGAAGATTTACTATGTGTGGTAGAAGAGGTTAGAAGAAAAAGGAAAGTTCCAGGTATTATTGACACTACCTTCACACTAATCCCAAAAATAGATTGTCATAAAAATTTTGATAGTTTTAGACATATTCCTTTATGTAATTATGTCTATAATATTATATTGAAAATCCTGGGTACGAGATTGAAAAGTTTACTCTCCCGCTTTACTTTCCTGATCAGTTTGGTTTCCTAGACGGCCATCATATTCATGAATCAACTGGTTCATCACAAGAGGGTTTACATTCAATTAAGAAAAAACATCTTCATGCAATTGTGATTAAACTGGACCTATCAAAGGGTTATGATAGGGTTTTATAGTTGTATTTATGGTTAATATTAATACATATTGGATTTAATATGTCCATTTTTAACTAGATTATCGGTCACATTACTTACATATCATATGTAGTTCTTAAAAATTGATCCACCTCTATTTTACTTAAACCCTCTTGGGGTCTAAGACATGGGTTCCCCTTGTCACCATATCTATTTCTATTAGTTGCAAAAGGTTTAATAACATCCATTATCGAGGGAAAATGAATGATAAGGATTCAAGGGATCAAGATTGGAGGGAATGAAGTACTCACTCACATGTTTTTTGGTGGATGTTGTTCTTCTTTTTTTCCATTGTTCATAGGAGGATGGTAAACATTATAGTGAGATTATTTAGCTATAAAATACTTATTTTGGTATGGAAATAAACATACATGATTTTTGGACATGATTTTTAATGACATGGATAAGGTTTTGGTGTAGAAATTGAAGAATATTTTCCCATATATGGTTTTATGTTTTTAGGAAGGAATACACTATTTAGGTTTTCATATCATACAAAATGGTTATGGAAAGAAGGATTGGCATTGGATCTTTACCGAAGTAGAGAAGATAATCCCTTTCTAGTGTAATAATGTATCTCTAGGGTAGGTAGATTGGTGTTAGTAAAATATGTAACATCCCGCTCTTGTGAGCACATGATATTGACATATTCTTTGAGGACACTTGCGGGCAAGTGATCTGGTTATAATATATGATTATTTGTTTCACTTATGGATTGTTATGATGATGTTGATGGATTATGATTTGTTTTGTTTGATATCTATGTATTGACAAATGTTATTGACGAGTTTCCCCTGAGTGTGTAGGACACTTAACAGATTGAGGATATTGATGGCATCAATGGACCTCCTTGGACTCTGGATTGAGTCAAGGAATGGATTGTATTGGTTTGGGTATTTCATTTATGCATATGTGACATATTATCGATTTTATTATGATGTTGATTATGGATCATTGAAAATGTTTTGTTGATGCATGGAGGTTGAGGATTGCTTGCTAATCTGACTCACATAAGGAGTAAAGGGGCCATGCACATAGACCAATTATTGAGGGTGAGGTGTGGCAGAATCCATGTCACAACCTACTAGCGCTCCCATCATGGCTTGAATTGTAGGTTAACGATTACCTAATTCGAGAAATCCACGATGTCCTGAAGGAAGAGTGAGACAATCGCTCATGAATATTTCTAAGGGGAGCACAATAAGGCAGGGTCCTTATTCATTAGAAGCCCTTATTCTCTCATGAGGTCGCCCGAATGGGGCGCTGACTCCAGGGGTTGGAAAACTACCAAAAATAGTCAAAGGTGAGTGGAAGCCTTGGAGCACGGAGCACGTCTTGAAGGGAACGTCACGTAATTAAAAATTTGAATCAAAGGCGAGTGGCACCCTTGGAGCACGGAGTGTGACTTGAAGAGCATGCCATAGAATAAAAAAAAATGAGTCAATGAATCTAGGTGGCCTGAAAAACTTTGAGTGAATGTTAAACTTTGTAAAATCTTGAGCATTGTCAAATTAATTAATTGATTAATTAATTAATTAGAGAATTAATTTATTAATCATAATCCCTAAGGGTCTAAGATTTTGAAAATAAAAATTTAACTAAGCATAAGTCTAAGTTACTGAGAAGACTAAGAACTAATTTTATAAATTAAATAATGAGGGGATGAAATAAATCAATGAAAATAAAACAAATCTAAAGAGTGATTTAATACACATATGGGCAAGTAATTACCAAATTGGAATTTAAGGTAAAAATGGAATAAATCTAAAGGAATGGGTACGCATAGAAATGAATCTAGAGTCTAGTTAACAGTAGTCTAACTAGGAGAATATTCCTATTATATCTCAACTCAGTTTTAGAAAGGCGTCAATCTTTAATTGGAAATAAAGGGAATACATGGACAACTAGGAGTGATTTTAGGAGCACTTTTAGGATTGGTGAGGGAAATTAAT
>JASDQU011404973.1:64546-75442 GCA_032191745.1 Picea mariana | reverse complement strand
GACAGTCATTATTTAATATAAATTAAACTCATTTTTTGTTGGATCAACCACAGTCATAGATATTTGAAGCTATGATATCTGACAATCCAGACAGATTTCAGGATTGTAACTAGCAAATAGTTTAATTCTTTCGCTCCCCGCAATTCATCCCTGCCATTGATCTAGCTTGCAGATCGACGGTCACAATCCTCCAACGATCCTCAATCCCATGGTCACTCATATGACCATTTTCCGTTAAGACAATCACCACTGTTAATTTCCTTGATCGGACAAATGCTGAGACTTATCACCTTTTCCTGTACAATGGTCAACTTCTCAATATTTCCATCGATCCCGATGATACTTCTGCAATGTGCTTCTTCCTTTTGAGCTTTCATATCATTCACTAAACCTCATGAGTGTTTATCATGGGATTCTTGATCCTATCATGATCAACAATAATCACGAATTTATTCATATTTTTCGCTTCTTCTGATATACTGTGAAATGCGCTTTTCCTTCTAAGCTTTGATCTTCATACTTTTCGCTCCTCCTATTCGCTCCTCCTCCCAAGCTTGCTCTTTTGATCTTTGCATAATGTTTGACATCTTCTACTAACTAATATACATGCATAATATCATGGTGTGTTCTTATATTCTTCTAAGATATTTTCCTACATGATCATGGTGTATTTTCAGCCGCATACATGGTTGTCAAATATTTTTTAATGAAGAACATATTTCATGAATAAAACTCCACAAAGAATTGTTTCAGGGTTGATCTTGACTGTATCTTGTAACTTTGATTTTTAAGTATGAGGTATTTGAGGTTGACCTATACAATTTTCTTTTGATATTAATTGCAATACTTTGTTAAAATTCTTTGACATGATCAAATCATTTTCTTCTATGAAGAATACATGGATGTATTTATATATTATTAAGAAGATTGTGTGTGATGCTGATCACAATTTAATTCTGATGTTGAAGCCCTCCTTCAATCTTTTTTTATTAAAATACTTTTGTTGCACATAAAGATCATATTGGGTTATTGAAGAACCATTTTCATATAAATCCAAGCACTAAATATTTTGGGTTTTCTTCCTAGCACTCTCCCTACTCCAAGATATTCAAAGATATATATTTTACCCAAAGAGAAGAACCACCTCTATAAAAAAGAAGGAGGACTAATGTCCTCATTAGGTTTTTGTTTTGATCCTGACGGATTCAAGCGCCAACATTTTTGGCTACCATACTAGGGAACGATTTATTTTCAAGATGTTTGAGGAACTAGTTGCATGGAGGTGATGCCAACTGGTTGCATCGTACCTGCTCCAGTGATCCATAGCTGGTTCACAATGAGATCAATTAAATTTACTTTACCACACCAACGCACTAACACCACAATGAATTGAATGCTAGGCATGTTGAGTAGGTAGGATATGATTCTGGCATCTAGAGGTGTTAATTCCCTTGTCCGCGTGAGTGCCAAGTTACCATTGCTGGACAGATGTCACCCCATTTGGGGTTATTAATTAATACTATGAGTATATTACATCTTCTTAGATATTTTAAGTGTTACTGCATGGACATATACGAGGTGGTCCACAGTCCATAATAGAAGTCAAGAGTGAACATGTAATGTGTGTTGTAAGAGGATACCTCTATTTTCTATCCCTTTATACACTTAAAAAATCCGAGTTTAAAATCGATCTATTCTAATATATTGCAACTTTTTAAATCCATCCTATAGATGGGTATTCTGATTATGGCTTAAACTTACCCAGTACCCAAAGAAAATTGACAAATATTGTATAGATTGAAAAGGGTTTGACCTAGACTTTGGACCATGGAGGATCCAATTTCCATATCTGGGTTAAACCATTTTTTCCTTACATGATAACTCTCTGAAAATGAAAATGATAAATTATATACAAAATGTGATATTTGTTAGCGATAAAAAATGCACTAGCATTTTTTAAAGAATGATGACTAATATTGTAGGGAACATTTTACTAGCTTCCCGAGCTCCAAATGCAGATTTGAAAGCACCATTGGAAAGATTAGGATTTCTAGATGTCGATCGACTATTCAAGCATGTAAAACAGACTCTTCATGACTAAGAAATTTGATTTAAAAAAAAATTGCGCTTTCACCAGCTAACTCGTCTTGAATTTTGCTAGTTAGCTGGTGAAAGCTCTGCTTTTCACCAGCTAAGGAGCGGATTTTTGGGTAAATTAGTTGGTGAAAGCCTGTCACGGCCAGAATAACCAAATTTTTGCCCAGATCGGGATTTTTTGAGTTTGAATGGTTTGAAACCACTTCAAATGGGCAGTTGTTGAATTATCAAGTCTGATTCAAAGGCTAGTTTTGAGGGATAAGGTCAAAAAGGGGGTTTTCAACTACATTTGGCATCTTTTTCAAAGGAAAAATATTAGGGGTTTGAAGACACATCATCCAATTCAAATTTTATCTTTGGAGGACCAAATCAAACAACCTTGGGAGGCTAAAACTACACTTCATCAACAATCTACTACTCTTAGAGATCATTAGATATGACCTTTTCCTATTTTGTTTTGATTTCCCATTTTTAGTATTCTAGATCCATTTTTATAGGATCTCATCCTACACTTGTTGTATCTATTTTGATTTGACTATTTTTAGTAAATCTGATCCATCTTTCAAGGATCTAGATTTCGTCTTGTAAGGCTATAAAGCCAAAGACATTTGGAGCACCAAAGGGGGGTTCAATCTAAGAGACATTTTCTATCCATTGAACTTGAATTCTTATTCTGATAATATAATCACAATCCTCTTTTGTTTTCAATATCAGATTCTTTCATATATTTCATGATTCTACACTTTATTCCAGTTTAGTTTAGCTTTTAAGAACTGTCATCTTCTTATTAAGCTCATAAACTTGGATTAAAGAATTTCTTGTTGTCTTGTATGACCCTGCATATGGTTGTATTTGGTTATCTGGACTAGTATTCTTCATCCCCTTTTTTCAACTCTGTTGTCTAATTATTGTTCTCTAAAAGCACTGTTTTATTCAGATGCATGATGAGTGGTTACTTTCATTAGTTATTGAGTTATCTTATTATTCCAAGCATACAAATATACCATATTCTTAAGTTACCAAGCACCTTTGGTCTACAACCACAAAGGGTTTCTTGGAGTGATAAAAATATCCTTAATGCTCACGCAAATGATATTAATTACAAAAAAAACTCATGAGAATAGGGGGAAATATGTAATATCCTTAATGCTTATTCAAATGATATTCATGCCAAAAACAACTCATGAGAATAAGGGGAAGAAATTTATGGTGTTTTCCAATCCAATGACCACAGTGCAATATAAGTCTAGCCTAAAAGTTTCACTACGCTTCTCATTGTTTCTCATATAGAAGTAGAAAATGAAGTTCATCATTCAGATAACTCACAACTTGAGAAGAAGCAAGCTTTTAGATTTGGAGGTAAAATTTTTTAACCTTTCTTCAAGTTTTGCACTCTAAAAAAGGTTTTCACCTTGAGAGATTGGATCCCTCTCAACACTTGATAGATTCAGGGTTAAAATGGATCTATGTTGATATAAACAAAATAAATATTACATGTAAATTGAAAAGAAACATAATAGTTATAATAATTTGATATTTTACTGTTATATATATATATATATATATATATATTTACTTTTCTCTTCATCTTAACCTAAATTCATTTTAAATAATCTAAAAATGTACACCTTCATAATTTAATCCTTTTGATAAATCATGACTTATGAACATGTATTGAGATCAACTTTGATTTATTGAACTTTAAGAAAGAAACAATTATTTGATTCCTTTTAAAATATTATTTTTATATTTTAATAAATTCAAGAGAATTTTTACAATTTCATTTAAAAAAAATGAAACTCAAAAATATTATATTAAAAGCGTTGTAGGAAATCTAAACAACAAAACATACAGAAGGTGATGATATAGGAAGTTCATTAAAAAAACATAACTCCTCTAAGCCATACAAAAATGTTTAAAAATGTTTATAGACCTTCTTGGAAAAAACTCTTAAAATCATGATTACTAAATAGAAAACATGAGAACTTAGTGAAATACATAGTGATTGTACGACTCTTATTGTTGGACATTAGAAGGAAGGGAAATTTGTTGTTCAATTTTCATGTTGTCTTTCAAGTGATGAATTGTTTCCCTGTCCTTGTGGTCCTTGTGAACATAATTAACTAAAATCCTTTGATTTGTGGATTGGGCGTCTTTACCAAGATTAATGACCATATTCCTTAACATGCTACACTATGATACACTTTCCTTCCAAAACATCGATCTTTTACATCTACTAAACCAGTTGATTCATCATTGTTGCATTTTGGGAAGTGCAATTGCATTCATTTTCTTGAACCTTAGAAGTCACCAAAAAAAAAGAGACTGTTGGTAGGGCTTGCAGTTTGCACAGGGTAGTTTGCACAGTTTGCACAGGGAAGTTTACACAGTAGGGCAGTTTGCACAGTTTGCACAGGACTTGGTTTTGTCATTAATGTCAAACTTTAAAATGCCAAAGGGGGAGTTTGTTGGTTAGTTTTCACAGGCATCGTGGATCATTTTTCACAGGCACGATGGTTCCTAATTTGGAGATTAGCATGTCTCTCGACATACCGAAACGCGAAACTATTGGCATATTTATTATGGGCATACAGAAGGCAGAGTATTTGTTTGTCATTGATGGAAAGATCAACCCAACGATGATGAACAAGAGAAAGTGGCAAGACCAGTAGCACAATGCATGACAAGATCAGAAGTGTAAACTCTAGGAGTCAAGGAAGCAACTCACGACAAAAAATCGTGAAATGTGAAACCATGACTTAATCTCCATTTCGGAGTTTCAGATACTGGGAGTTGGAGGTGGCAAGGACACTCATGACAAGAATGATGAAATCGAAAAATGAAAAATATCAGAGCATGTCAAAGACTCCATTTCGGAGTTTCGCAGACTAGGAAATCAAAGATCAAAGGAACTTTAACCTTTGAAGTAGCGAACCTTGAAATCCCGAAATAGACACATCAACAAACCACGTCAGCAAACCGTGTCAACTAAGGACATGTGGCACAATCAGGCAATGACAAGTGTCAAGCTGATTCAACATTTCAAGCACATGCAAGTCACGAATCAGAGTGACACGTGGTATCTATTCGACACGTGTCAATCCACGTGTGACGTCAGCAGGTTTACGTCACATCAGAACTTTCTATTTCGGGGTTTTACATAGCAAGCATAAACTCCACCATCATGAAGTATCGAACTCCAAAATGCCAAAAGGGACTATTGTGAGTCTCGAAAACCCGAAAGGAAAAACTCCGAAATCCCGTCAAATGTCCATCGAACGGTTCACATAACCAACTTAGATGGACATTTGACNCCGTCAAATGTCCATCTAAGTTGGTTATGTGAACCGTTCGATCACTTCGGAGATTTTGTGATCATGAATTTTATAATGTTGGAGTCACGATGACTCGAAGGGAAAAACGTCGAAATCCCGTCATTCGTTCGATTAAGAAAATAAGGGATTGGATTATGAAGTTTTGTGGACCGTTGGTCTGGCTCCATTTCGGGGATTGCGACTTAGAGTGTCGAGACTCCTCACCACAGGAATGCCGAAATACCAAAATGCAAAATAGAGAAATCAACGCGATACCCTGTGTTTGTAATCCAACGGTGTTGGATACTTGGAAATTTGATCAAAGGTCTACTGTTTCTCTTCATGATTAATTGTTCAGTTATGATTCAGTTAGTAGAACTGAATCATGGTTCTTGAAAAATTGGCGTTTCAGTTGATGAAGTGTTGTTCTAGGGATTTGAGGGGTAATCGAAGGGGTTGTAGATTATAAAAAGATACACGCAGTGACTGTGTGGCATTGGTGCATATGGAATTAATGGTACAGCCATAGCTCTAAGGTAAAATTCATTTCTGTAAATGAATATAAAACCAAAATAAAATCATATAGGGACAGTGAGAAGAAATGATGAAGATATAGAAGAGATCAAGGAAAGAAGAATGGATTTTGATATGATTAAATAAACATAGAGGACTTGAATGATGAATCCTTTGCTAGAGAAGATAAAGAGTTTGTTTGCAGGTTCTTAGTGACAGAGAAGGATTCCATGGTGGTAGGGAGGAGCAAGGGGAGACTGTAAAAGTCTCATGTACAAGTTGGTGCTTGTACATCTGGGAGTTGTAGCTTCCATTCAGTAGGTTCTGAAGAAATAGAGGTAGCAACCTCATCTGGGTTGTAGCTCAGATAAAATAAGAATGTAAAGAGGAGCTGGAGCTTTCCTTTCATTCATAAGAAGAAGAGGTTTTTCCCTTTTGGGTTTCCTCATGAAAAATCAATGTCACCGTTTCATTTATGTGATTGTATATTTATTGGTTAAATGTATTACTGCAAGTTAAATGTTAAAGGCATGGTTTATTGATTAATAAGTAATCTTCTTATAAAATGAAAGAAATTTATACAACTGATTCACCCCCCCCCTCTCAGTTGAATTATCCTGTACAACAATTGGTATTAGAGTAGGTTACTTCAAGATATCAGTTTAACCACTGGAATTTTTTTGATCATTCATAATGGATAAGAAGTCAGAATTTACAAAACATGGATTGCCTTTGTTTGATGGTCATAATTATGCTTTTTGGAGTATCAAGATGAAGTTGTTTTTACAAGCTCAAGGATCAGATATCTGGCAGGCTGTACTAAATGAATATAAAGTCCCAACAACCATTCCAATAGATGCTATAGGTAAGAGACTCTATGAGAGTAATTTCAAAGCTATGTATGCAATACTAGGAGGCCTAGCAGGCTCAGAATTTGTTAAAGTTATGCATTGTGCATCAGCAAAAGAAATATGGGATAAATTGAAAAATGTATATGAAGGAGACACTAAGCTAAAGAGTGTTAAGCTACAATCATATAGAAGTCAATTTGAAATCCTGAAAATGGAAGAATCTGAAGATATAGCTACCTACTTTCTTCGTATTGATGAAGTTGTTAATACCATGAGAGGTCTAGGAGAAACAATTAATAGTATTATTATTGTGCAAAAGGTACTTAGATCACTTCTTGCAAGATTTGATTCAAAAATATCTGCATTAGAAGAAAGAATAGATCTTGATACTTTAGAAATGGATGAATTACATGGAATACTAACAGCATATGAGATGAGAACCTCTGGTGAGAATTCTTTCAGGAAAGAAGCAACTTTCAAGGTAGCAAAGAAAGATAAGAAAAATATTGAAGTAGAAATCAATAGTCATGAGGAGTCAGAAAGTGATGTGGAAGAAGCAAATTTTGTTAAAAATCTGAAAAGAGGTACTGACAAGTATAAAGGTAAGCTTCCTCTAAAATGATTTGGTTGTGGTAAAATAGGACATTTTGCATCTAAGTGTCCTTACAATAAGCATATTGATAATGAAGAAGACAATGATAGAAAACAGAAAGAATTCAAGAATAGACATAAGAAGTTTTTTCAAAGAAAAACTTACAAAAATAAAAGCCTGTGTATAAAAGATGACAANACTTTCTTTGTATTGATGAAGTTGTTAATACCATGAGAGGTATAGGAGAAACAATTAATAATATTATTATTGTGCAAAAGGTACTTAGATCACTTCCTGCAAGATTTGATTCAAAAATATTTGCATTAGAAGAAAGAACAGATCTTGATACTTTAGAAATGGATGAATTACATGGAATACTAACAACATATGAGATGAGAACCTCTGGTGAGAATTCTTTCAGGAAAGAAACAACTTTCAAGGTAGCAAAGAAAGATAAGAAAAATATTGAAGCAGAAATCAACAGTCATGAGAAGTCAGAAAGTGATGTGGAAGAAGCAAATTTTGTTAAAAATCTGAAAAGAGGTACTGGCAAGTATAAAGGTAAGCTTCCTCTGAAATGATTTGGTTGTGGTAGAATAGGACATTTTGCATCTAAGTGTCCTTACAATAAGCATATTGATAATGAAGAAGGCAGTGATAGAAAACCTAAGGAATTCAAGAATAGACATAAGAAGTTTTTTCAAATAAAAACTTACAAAAATAAAATCCTGTGTATAAAAGATGACAATGATATTTCAAAATCTGGTGAGAGTGATGATAGTTTAGATGTACAACTTTTTATGGCTATGGAAAAATAGGATCATCAGTCTGGTAAAGAAGAAGAAGGTGAAGTTGATCTAGAAGTTGAACTGGTAACTGCTTTAAGTGAATTAAGAAAAGTGAGAAGGGAATGCAAACATTTTAAAAGAGAAATTGAGAATCTAGAATTTGAATTACAGAAATCAAATGGTTTGATTGATAGCGTTGAAATCATGGTAGTTGACTTAAAACTTAAAATAGAAGAGGCTAGAGTGACTGAAGAAGCTCTAATTAAAATGCTTGCAGAAAAGGATAAGGAAAATGAAGGTTTAAAAATTGTAGTCTCATTAAGAAAGAAAGTACAAGAAAATAACATGAATCAGAGTTCTCAAGTATTAGATCAAATTATTAGTAGTCAAAGATCAACATATGATAAGACTGGAATTGGTTATAAATCTGCAGTAACTAATGGATGTTCTAGTTCAAGTGTTGAGAAAGTAGGTACATAGGATAATCATGAGAAAATTACTAGCAATAAGATGGAATTAGAAAGGCAAGAAGAAAATCATGGTTCAACGGTGCATAGAAGAAGATATGATAGACATCAAAACAGGTTTGAAGGCCACTGTTTCTTTTGTTATAAGTATGGACATAAGGCTGCATTTTGTAATAGTTTTTCAAGAAAGATAAATGCACATAATAGTCATGAAAGGTCTAATTTTGAATATAGAAGAGGACATGGTAAAACTATTCAAAACAATATGAACTACTCTTACAACAGATTTGACACCTTAAGATATGAGACTAAATGTTACAAGTGTAACAACTTTGGGCATGTGTCAAGAAATTGTCCTATGAGTTTTCAAAAATTTCATGAACCCACTTACACAGATCTGAAAACCAAATTTTGGAAAAAGAAAAGTGAAAATCTAAACATTGAAAAATGCACTATAACTCTACAAGCAGAACATAAAGTAAAATGGGTTATGTATAGTGGATGTTCAAAGCATATGACAGGTAGAAAACAACTCTTTGTTGAACTAGATGAAGGAAAAGAAGGTACAATCACCTTTGGAAATGATCAATCAGCTAGGATAGTTGGAAAATGAATTGTATGTCTAAACAACAAGAAAATCATGGCTGAAAATGTCTTATTGGTTGAGGAAATGGAACATAACTTATTGAGTGTAATTCAAACTTGTGATAAAGGTCTCTTTATGATTTTTTATTCAAAATGATGTCAAATCAGGGATATAAAATCAAATAAACTAGTTGGAACAACCACAAGAACTTCAAGCAACATTTACATACTAGATGAAGAAAAAGAAAAATGTTATCTTGGGAGTGAAGATGAAAGTTGGTTGTGGCACAAAAGACTTGGATACATTAACTTTGAAAATCTAATTCAGTTGAATAAAAAGGAAGCAATAAGAGATTTACCTGTCATAAAGGATCTTTCAAGTTTTGTCTACAAGAAATGTCAACATGGAAGCAAACTAGAGTTAAATTCAAAACCAAAGAACATTCAACAACTAAACCATTGGAAATAGTACATGCTAATGTCTGTGGACCTATGAGAACAACATGGTTAAAAGGAGAAAGATATTTTCTACTATTTGTGGATGAATTTACTAGAATGACATGGACATTTTTATTGAAAAAGAAATCTGAAACTTTTAGCTATTTTCAAACCTTCAAGGAGTCAACTAAAAATGAATGTGACATGAAAATTAAATGTTTAAGATCAGATAATGGAGGGGAATTTGTGTCTAAAGAATTCAACAGATACTGTGATGAAAATGGGATAAGAAGACATTTTTCTGTTACTGAAACACCTCATCAAAATGGAGTGGTTGAAAGAAAAAATAGGATTGTTATGGAGATGGCTAGAACTATGCTCAATGAATCTAAACTAAGTAATATACTATGGCCTCAAGTTGTTCATACCGTTGTTCACATTTTAAATAGAATTTTGCTGAGAAATAATCATTTTAAGACACCCTATCAGTTATGGAAAGGCATACCAGCTAGTGTTAAACATTTCAGAATTTTTGGCAGTAAATGTTATATCAAAAGAGTTGACAAGAATTTGGGTAAGTTGGAATCTAGAATAGATGAAAGTATTTTAGTTGGGTATTCCTTTTCAAGGAAAGATTATAAATGTTACAACTTCAGATTGAACAAAATATTTGAAGCCATATATGTGAAATTTGATGAGTCCTCGTTTTTGAAGTCTAAATCTAAACAAAAGAATCATCAAATATATGAGATAGATGACAAGCATAAAATGAATGATGAGGTAAGTGAAACAGAAGAAAATAAGGATGCTGACAGTGAAAAATTAATTCCTACTTTGACACAGGGCACAACTCCATCCAAAAGCATGACTCCATCAAAGACTCCAAGCAAGAGAATACATAAAAATCACCCTGAAGAACAGATAATTGGTGACATAAATGCAGGTGTTGGAACAAGAAGCAGAAGGCAAGAATCCACCTCAACTCATGAACATGTATCTTTACTTTCTCTAATTGAACCCAAAAATATTGAAGAAGCAATTAAAGATGAGTACTGGATGAAAGAAATGAATGAAGAACTTAGTCAAATAGAAAAGAATAAGACATGGGAATTGGTTCCTAGAACTTTAAATAAGAATGTCATAGAGGATAAATGGGTTTTCAGAAATAAGATGGATGAAGAAGGTAAAATAACTAGAAACAAGGCTAGATTGGTTTGTAAAGGGTATGCACAAGTAGAAGGAATAGATTTT
>JASDQU011404973.1:29044-45916 GCA_032191745.1 Picea mariana | reverse complement strand
ACGTGCAGTAGTGGAGCAGGGTGCATGTGCCTTCAAAAAGGATGTTTTTAAGAAGAGTTTTTCAGTAGTGTCTTGGAAAAAATGGAAAATGAGATGGCCTGATGCCAAGTATGCATGTCTGGTGAAAATTAGGGTTATAACAGATGCCCCCTAATGTATGAGGTCAGAAGAACATCTGATGGCCGAAATACATTATCAATCTTTACCACTGTACAAAACAAGTGAGCCTTGGGACCAGAGTTTGGGAGGTTCCCTCTACAAAATTAAAATTGTCTCACCGAGGCAGGCATACCCATGCTTGCGATGAAATAAAATCATGGCTACCAATCAAATACACTATAGATCCATGTCATATAACTATATAAAGTGTAGCCGTGAGCAATACACAATGGATTTACATCTCAAAATAAAAAAGATATACATGTATAGTATCCATCTTTCAGAATCTAATAAGTCCCGATGGCTGGAGATGAGGCCTTCAGAGCTCGAGCAACAACTTCAAAATTTTCACAACTCGGGTAGGAGTGTAATATGAGTGTATGACTTCACTACCCAGAGGTCTTCGACAGTTGGTCAGGAATGGACTAGAGGATCTTGATGATCAGGCTAAGGGCTTCATTGATTTCGATCAAAGACTTGATTGGAATTTTGGGATGGTCGACCATGAGGGTAAGAGACAAACTGCAGAGGGGATGACTCAGGCTTGGTAAAAACTTCCCTTGGACAATAACACGACAAAATATGAGACTCGAGAAGCATGATATTTGACATAAGTCTACAATGCAGGAGGCAATGCAAACTCTCCAAATGCTTGGAAGAATAACCAAATGGAGGAGGACATAGCTCTATGTAGTGAGAACAACTTCCTAAGTTTAGGTTAAATCCCAAAGCTTGATGAAAAAACAGAAGGATGTGCTTTATCCAAGGGCGACTCATTATGCTACCAACAAAAAGAAAATACTTTTCCCTTACTCTTTTTGGGGCATATTTGATTTTTTTTGTCTTTTTCAATAATTTTGGAAATCTTGAAAAATAATAAAAGAATGCTACATTACAAAGGAGGATCGGGTTTCGCAAACATACTAGTTCCAAATGCAAGGAACACATGGATGCTCAGAGAAAAAGGATATATGCAGGAAAAGGACACTCGAGAAAAATCCTCTGTGGGCCAAGGTGTCAAGACGCATTGGCAAAGTGTTATAAGGCTTGCGTATGAGGCATGATTCAGATGGTTCAGTTGAGGGAAACATGGAGCCAACATTAGTCCAAAGACGCAGGTATGCAAATGCGATTAATAAGACACAATGGTAACGTCCTTTGATGTGGTTTTTACGAGCCCAGAGAAGGTAAATTCGATGGTTTTTCATATTTAGAGAGTCTAAAAAAATGTAAAAGGAGACTCCATTAGGGTACCTTTTTCGAAGGTAGTCTAGTCGGTTCGAAAAAGGGGTAAACTAGCACCGAAAAGACATCTATTCAAAACCATTTTAACGAGTGTGATAAAGACGAGATCACTTGACAATTTTTTCATATTTAAAGAGTCTGAAAAAAACTTAACTATGGAATTCATATGGGATGTTCTTCTGGACCATTTTAACGAGTGTGAAGGAATAAGGCCACTCGACAATCTTTTCAATTTTAGGGAGTCTAAAAAGAGCTTAACTATGGACTTCGTGGAAGTTCCTTTTTTCGTAAATTTAGTCTCTCAGGCTCGAAAACAGGGTAAAATTATACCTGAGAATACTCTTCTAGAGAACCAAGGCTCCTAGAGTATACCTTTGTTCGTATAGTTGACCATCCAGACCGAAAAAAGGGGTAAACTACCACCAGACAGACGTGCCTTCAAATTTCACTTTAGCGAGCGTGAAGATCAACAAGATCGCTCGACAATCTTTTCATTTTTAGAGGGTCTGAAAAGGGCTTAAAAGAAGACCCATTGTGTTTTGGGAGTCCTGAGGGTGAGGTCAAGTGAGATAATGAATTGTGAAAATGAGGCTCATACTCGTAATCAGGAAAAACTAAAAAGGACTCCCCAACCTATAGTCATTAGTGACAGCATGGATGCCTGCAACCAGGATCTACCTAGGGCGCCCATGTACAGGTAGGTTCTACCACCAAATTACGACACTTCTAGAGAAAAAAGAGGTTTTTTCGTCACAATTCGGTGGGATCGATCCTATGGAAAAGAGAAAAAGACAACGATGTGCAACCAGTGGAAATGGAAATCTATCTTACATGCACAAAGTTGAAAAATTGACTTTTCACTGAAAGACCTTTTAAATGACCCAAATCGCCAAAAAAATTCCAAATACCCAAAGTAACACTTATTGTAACATACCCTATGAAACTCTTGAACCATGTAAAATGATTTTCAGATTATGAAAAACAACAAAGGGGTCCAAAAAATGACAAAAAGTGACCAGAAAGTTTATAAATAGAAGCTGAAAGCTCATTATAACCATTTCTAATTGAGAAATTCACTAAAAGCCAAAAATACCCCTTTGTGAAAAGAGTTGATTCGGGGAGCCTTAGTGGACGAAATGAATTTCCAGTTGGACCAAGTAAGTACATACTAACCCCTCTTGTAATTAAAATTTTCTTTTATGCATTTAAATTTGTTTTTTGGAGGGGCATCGACCTTTAAAAAGGTCGGCCCTACGTATACACATGTTGTCCTATGACAGCCTGCGTGTGCACACAGGTAGGAGAAAACCTGCACGCGTGCACACATGACTGTGCACACTAAAACCCACGTGTACCCTCCATTTGGTGGGATTTTTTTTTAAAAATGCAAGATTTAACCCTTCTGAACTTTGTCTATTACAGGATGTATGTTAACTGGAGAGAGAGAGCATGAGGACATTGATATTTTGGTCGATGAGGACCCTGATTCTCTTGCCGCATTGTTGCAATGTGGTTTGTTAAAGTTTTTCCATTGTCATTTCATACGGGCACAACCTAGGCTACTGAACGCCTTGGTTGATTATTGGCATCCTAACGTAGAGGCCTTCATGCTTGAGGGATAGTCGTTGACTCCAATGACCAAGGGTATCTACTTTTTGAATGGCCTCTCAAGGAGAGGGGGACCAGTCAATTTTTGCACTTTTCCTTGTGGGCCTCACAACATATCGGAGTTGATTGGACTCTATTGTGACGCCGACACAGACAAAACAGGCACACAGGTGTTGATAAGAAATATTCAAACTTATCACTGAAAGTGATAGTGTTTCTCATTGGGAGGATCATTGGGTCTGGGTCTTTGCATCAAGCTTCCYGRGTGCACATGAATTGTGTGTTTTAGTGCTTAAATGCACAAAATTTTTGACTGGAGCACCACATTACTGGATTGTATGAAGAGGCATCTAACAGAGTGTCGAATGCGGAGACACAAAAACTTTGGGTTTGGGAATATTCTTTGTGTTTTATTCTTCTTCGAGAGTGCCTAGATTTAGTCCTACAGAGATGATACGAGGACAGGCAACCTCTCACCCCACGCTATGAAGATGGGTGGCGTTGTTGCCACAACAGGGGGGAGGAAGGACTATTGAGGCCTCCGACAACAAGTTTTTTGCTTGGTGGGCATGACAGATTCTAGCCATAGAGGACTACCCCTATGTTGGGATCAACTTCTCTAGAGATCCTGAGATGTTGGTACCTCCTAGAGAGGAGTGAGGAGAGATGGGTAAGTTTGTTTTTTGTTTTCTGAAGTTATTTAATTTTTATGTTTTTTTTCTAAATATATCATTTTTTTTGTATACTAGAGTATCTGACACGCATGTCTTTTTTATGTGCAGACGTGGGTCCAGTGCGTCTAGTAGAATTTGTAAGGACAAGGTGGCGTCCTCAACCGGAGGCGGGACCAGCCACAACCAGTGGACCAACAACAACAGGGGGACCTCCAACTAAGGAGGCTGAGAGAGTTTTGAGATGGGTAGAGGGGAACCTCACCGCGCTTACTTGGATAGTCCCCATGGCGGAGATCTAGGATCTCCCACCATCCATGCAGAATCACATTGTTGGGGTACCATGGACCTGGGTCCATCTTTTTCAGCATCTGGCTAACTTCGTTGTTCATTATGACAGGGCCAACAGGCCCCGCTCTTAGATTAGACTGGACTTCTTATGTGTCGAGGGAACCTTTTGTATATTTTTGAGGGCATAAGCCCCGTGAATATTTACTGAACACATATTTTTTTAGGCTCTCGCACCCTCTTATGTACTCTAACAATTTGCGATATATATATGCGTATTTACATCTTTTTGTGTTTTATGGATTACATTTATTTTCAAATGTATTTACATGTGTGTGTGTGTGTGTGTGTGTGTTTTTCTTACATGTGTGCAAGATGCCAAACTAATACATGATTAGCTAGAGTATCTGTAACTTGATTTAATCTCCTAGGAACATAGATATACGTAATGTAATCAAAGCTTCGTTCTAAGAGACGTACCCTAAGGAACCATCGGTGTAGAGTAGGATCATGAATGTGATAAAATCCATTTAACTGAGACACAACCAGATGAGCATCTAAATAGACCCAGAGGTGAGAGATACCAAGTGACAAAGCATCACGAAGCAAATCAAGAACTACGTTGTATTCAGAAACATTGTTTTTGGTGTTACCTAAACAGATACCTCCTGAACATAGCAACTGGCCCTAAGGTGTGAAAATCACCCAAGTTGCAGAAGCAAGCCTCCGAGTGTGTCGGCTAGCATCGTCCGCGAAACCAAAAAACACTTATGATTCAGTTGACATCTGCGACAGTGAAAAAGATAACATAAAAAATGATACGTCAATAAAACCAAAAGACAAAAAAGTAATAGTACAAAGACTATACATATGTTACAAAAGTCACCCAAGGTGACCCGCCTATGAGTAATACTTCTTGAGGTAGAGCCCATTTCTAGGCTCTTCCAAATCATTTCCCTCAAAGTCCACCAGACGATAAGCACCCTTCTGTAGTACTTCTTTTACAATGAAAGGTATGAACCACATGGGTTTGAACTTGTCTGCCCCTAGGGGGTCCTTATCTTGGTCATAGACTAGGACAAGGTCACCTTCAGAGAAAATATGAGGATGAACAGAATGATCATACAGACACTTGACTTTTTGTTTGTGAGCCTCGTTAGCCAAGGCCGCATCATGACGCTACTCATTGAGCTTATCAAGGTATAATAAATGATCTTCAAGCAGTGAAGTGTCTGACAATAACTGTACTGCCAAATTTAAATATGGGATCTGACACTCTATGGGAAAGACTGCTTCCAGCCCGTAAATGAGTTGAAAAGGTGAGAAACCAGTTGCAGTCTTAACAAATGTTTAGTAAACCCATAATGTCGAGTATAACATCAAATCCCAATTTGACTTGGCCAAATTGATCGTTCGTTGTAGAATGGTCTTAAGAGATTTATTTACAACTTCCACCTGACCATTCTCTTGTGGGTAGTAGGGTGATGAATTTTCTTGCCACAACCCAAAATTTGACCTTAACTCGGTCATGATTTTGTTTTGAAAGTGACTACCTTGGTCAGTGAGAATCTCTCTCGGGACACCGAACCTTGCTATTATCTGGTTGAAGAAAAAGAGAGTTGTTGTCTCCCCGTCATATTTGAACGTTGGCATAGCTTCGACCCACTTGGTGAAGTATTCTACTGCTATGATGATATAATGGTGCCCCCTTGTTGAAGGGGGGTTGCATGTAGTGTAATCAATTCCCCATTTAGTGAAGGGACCAACGATAATAACGGGAAACATGGGAGCGGGGTGTGCCCTCATCTTCTGAGAGACGATTTGACATGGGTGGAACTTCTTGACCGATTCAACACAATATTTGATTCGTGTTAGCCAGAAGTAACTGGCTCATAGAATATTTTGGGTTGTTTTCAACCTAGACAAATTATCGCCACATTCCCAGTGTGGAAATCGTTAAGCATGATTTCCGCTTCTTCATGAGTGAGACATCAACGAAGATGCAGTCTACACCTTGACGATACAAAGTGTTCTCGAGTATGAGATAGTTCTTGTACTGATAGCATATACGATGCTGCTCATCATGAGAAGCAGAGGCAGGACACTTCAAATTCTGGAGATAGACAAGCACATATCCATACCAAGGGTCAAAATATGCAATCAAAAACATGTCTCCTTTGATAGGCGACTTGTCGGGTACAAAATCACTCGATTCGACCAGAAGTTCCGATATGAGTTCCACAAAGACCATCAACTTTTTGGATTTCTCTGAAACAAACTCCAAGTCGAATTCCTAGAGGATAACTATCCATCTACCGATCTTTCCGCCGATGACTTGTCATGTCGATACATATTGAAATTGATTCACAACGGCAATGACGGTGGTCTTGCAAAACAAAATGTAATGACAGAACCATTGGACAACATGGACTGCTGCCAACCCAAGTTTTTCAATGTGGGAATAATTGAGTTCTAGTTCAACTAGGCCTCGACTCAGGTAATAAATCACATATTCTGAGAAAAAATCATCCTCTTGAACTAAGACCATACCAATGATCGACTTCACAATGACCAAGTACAATAAGAAATATTTATTATAATTGGGTGGCTAAAGCAGAGGGGTGGATGTGAGGGAACATTTCAACACTACGAAAGAGCATCGAGCGGCTTCGTCCCAATGAAAAGGAACGTTCTTCTTCAATAAACGCATAAAACCCTTTTTGATCTCGCCATAGTTTGCAATGAAATGTCGTAAAAAGTTCTCTTTTCCTTGCAAACTTTGAAGTTGAGGGATGATTCACGGGGGAGGCAACTGAACTAATGCCTCAACCTCTAGAGGATCGACCATGATCCCTGTTGTTGAAACTATGAAACCTAGTAGACGACCCAATATGATGTAAAAACTGCACTTGGTTGGATTCAAGAAGATTCGGTAGTAGCGACATTGTTCAAGAATAAGTCTGAGGTGTGCTAGATTATCAACTCTCTTGCGAGATCATGATGCTAAATCATTGAGATAAGCCTTGACTATGTGTTTGAGTTCATGGAAAGAAAAAGAAATGGCCCGCTGAAACGTAGCTCCAACATTTTTCAGACCAAAAGGCATCTTTTGATAAGAGAATGTACCCCACGGAAAAATGAAAGAGGTTTTGTGTTGGTCTTTAGGTTTGATATGTATTTGATTATATCCTGAAAAACCATCCATGAAAGAAAAGGCTTCGCAACCTGCACATTCATCGACTATTTGGTCAATAAATGGCATGGGGAATTATCTTTTGGGCAAGCCCTATTCAGATCACGGAAGTCCGTACATACATGAATCATACCCTATTTTTAATTGACTAGCGCAGGATTCGACACCCATTGAGTCAATTGGACGGGGTAGATGAAACCAGCTTTAAGTAGTTTCTCTACTTCAACCTTAGTAGCTGTTTCTTTCTTAGGATTGACTGGACGAAGCTTCTGACAGACCAACTTAATATTGGGATAAGTCATGATTTCATGTTCGACAATTCTTGGATCTATGCCTGGCATTTCCTCGTAAGACCAGGAAAACACGTCGCAGAATTATTTGAATAAATCCATGTAGATTTGAATCTCCTCATGGGAGCAGTCCGCTCCGACGAAGATATTCTCCACTACGGTAGGGGTTTTGGAGATGTTGATAGGTATTGTTTCAACTTTTTCCATATTTCTTTCGGTGTAAACTGCGTGCATTGCTAAAGGATTGATAGGACAATCTTTATCTCCATTCATAGTCAGAGTGAATTCACCTGCTTCAATTCATCTTAACTCTGGGAGGAAGTAAGATCTATGATGAAAATCATCCCAGGGTCTGTACAGACTAGTCGTTGCCTCAATAATTGCCTCGTCTGAGGGTAAGACTAGGTCTAAAGAATTTATATCAACAAAGGAACCTTGACCACAAATAGGTTCGAGCACTGGATATAACTCTTGTGCAAGAGTCGGGTCGGGGTCAGCGAAATCTTGTTGAATAATTGAGTATGCAACTTCCGCCATGGATAGAGGCATGGCCATGCCATGGTTCTCTGTCTCTTCCATCATAGATGATGGGGAAGGAAGAGTCCATGGATCATTAAAGTACGTCGTGAAAAATGACGAGAGTTGAAAAATTTCGGCCCGAGGCTATTTGGGGACAGTTGACATGGATATTTTCGGTAGGAGGTGGGTAATCGAAAGTACCCATCAAAGGTGGGAACAAACCAACCCCTACGTTGATGATGTTGGGCTGAGGGTTATCAATCATCAAGACCGTGGAGACTCCCGATGAAGGGTCAGAATGAAAGAAGGATAACTGATCAATGGTCACAATCTGGCCCTCGTGTGGAAACAACAAGACTCAGAAAACTATCATGACCACTACTTACATAGCATAGGTCCAACTCCTTCCTAACAAGATATTGTAGTTGAGAGATGCATCGACCACTTTGACTTTGAAGCACATAGATTTCCCCTCTAACTACACGAGCAAGGAGGGGATGATCCCATGTGGCTGGAAATAATGATCGTCAAAAGTCGTAAGAAGAGTAGGTGATAGGGAAAAAATGGGTTGGTTTATGGCCTTCCAACATGCCAAATACATCATGCATGTCAAGGTTCCCTCATCAACCACTTTGCGGAAAATGTTCTGGGTAAAAATTTTCGTGGTCTAAGCCACTACTATATGAAAATTTATGTGGTAAGGAAGACGAGGTTTTAAGTCGTTTGTATCAAGCATGATTATTCTCGGATTACAAGCCTCCTCAGATCCTAAGGCAGCTAACAGAGCCTTTCTCTAGGAAGGGAAACTCTGGAGGAAATCCAAAGCAGACATTGCACAAGGGGTTTGTGACAAATCCTCCACCATAGAGTAGTTTTGGGCGGCCCTTGCATTCAGATTGTGAGAATATTTCTTGAACACACCTTTTGGGATGTGTGTCATTGTTTCTCCCAATGTATTCTCAATATGAAGGGGAAGATATGGGTTTTCAACTTCTTTACTCTTCTCATAGGTGCTTGGCATTTCATAGTCGCAAGTCCTAGTTTCTATGTCAATGTTACCTTTCATCATGTATACATTTGCAGACAAAGGATTACTCGAAGACGGGGGGGGGGATCCTTGATTACCCCCCTCGACACTCAAATAGGCTTGGGTTAGGTTTTTTCCATGTGGAAACGGTTTCATTAACACAACAGGCTTTTGCTATGCCAATAACTTCTGGGCCTCCACAAGCCAAGGGAATTGATGTGTCGGGTGGTCCTCCTTGCAAAGATTATAAGGATACTTTGACTTCTACTTTTCAGTGTCGCCCCTGCCAAAATTATCGATGGGTTTCTTATCCCCCTTACCCTTCTTTCATTGTTTCTTCTTTCCATCAGGATGCTGGGTGGCCTTTGGGTTTGTCGTTTGCACATTGTGTACATCTGAATTTTGGGTAGGGGGAACAACGGAACCGATGGTCTAGCTAGCCGTTGTCTGATGTATCGACAATTGTTGCAATTTATTTGAAAATGGATCAGTGGGATTCGTTTATGATGAACCAATAATGCCATTGGCATGTGGTCCAGACCTCTGTCTGGTCTTGTCAAGTATTGACCTTGGTGCATCTGGAAAAATTTCATAAAGTAAACCAGACTGAGAGTAAAACAACTCTAGTTGTTGAGCTCTCATTATCGCATCTTCCTCAGAAAACACCCCAGACGTTGTGACGTATTTAGACAACTGGGGTACTAAATACTTAAGGAACCACTCTAGCAAGAATGCTAGTGGGACTGACACTTTTATCAAACTCTTCCAGCGTCTCCATTCTCGAATGTGATCCAAGATATGATCCGCTTTTGTCTGTGAAAAGTTGGCTAGCAATTCAGTGTCGGAATCGTATCTCACAGGTAAATGGAAATGGTTTAAGAAATCCATTGCCAATTCTCCAAAGGAAGAGTAACGTGAGCGATCAAGCTCGATGTACCATTTCACAGCACCCCCTATGAGAGTGTGTTGAAACAATCGCAACTGGACGGAGTCATCCATCAAAGAGTTAGACGAGTACCATAAGTGGAAATTAGTCACATTATCGCCATGATCTTCATTAGGCTTGGCTTCAAACTTTGGAATGTCCGAAGGCAACTTGGTCGGCATAGGAGGCCAACTCGGATCGTGACATATGGAGTTGTTTAATATTGCCAATTCTCCAAAGGAAGAGTAACGTGAGCGATCAAGCTCGATGTACCATTTCACAGCACCCCCTATGAGAGTGTGTTGAAACAATCGCAACTGGACGGAGTCATCCATCAAAGAGTTAGACGAGTACCATAAGTGGAAATTAGTCACATTATCGCCATGATCTTCATTAGGCTTGGCTTCAAACTTTGGAATGTCCGAAGGCAACTTGGTCGGCATAGGAGGCCAACTCGGATCGTGACATATGGAGTTGT
Organism: Picea mariana; assembly: GCA_032191745.1. Lineage (NCBI taxonomy): Eukaryota > Viridiplantae > Streptophyta > Pinopsida > Pinales > Pinaceae > Picea > Picea mariana. Next base: position 35,513 of record JASDQU011404973.1, on the reverse strand, counting down.
TTAATAACCTTTTCAAGTCTAGAAAGTGCAAAGTTTCCAGAAAGGGTAGTTTGGGTTGTGGATTGTAACCAAGGAAAAAGGATCCTGGAGTTTGACTGGCACCAGGTTGCCAAGAAAAGTTAGGTTGTTGGCTAGGGATTTGGTAATAAACATGGTCGTGATCGACATATGGATTCTACGCTTGTTGAGGCATCATCGACTAATTCCCAAAATAGGACGTAAAGGGTTGGGCTTGCATCGCATTACAAGGATTTTGGGAAAGGTTGCCCCCTTCTGATCTGATGGGCATAGGCATTGAGCCTTAACCGGGGTTCCATTGGGTATGGAAAGGGTTGCCCCCGATTGAAATCCCTGATAAGGGAATTGGTCCCTGCCACAGATTCCAAGCTCCTTGTGAGGAAGGAATTCCTAAGTTTTCCCCCTGTGTAGTAATAGTACCCTATACAAGATGTGCTTGTCCATAAAAGAGGTTTCCCCTGGCTGAGATGGCAGTTGACAAGAAAGAATTGTGAACAAATGCGCTGAATAAAGAGAAAGGTGTTGAACCAACTGACATGTTATAAGAAGGGAGTGCTTGACTACCTACTCCAAACAAGTTTACGTTTGGCCCGACGGAGTGTTGATGAACACCATCGAGCGAGGGGGATGAAGGGGGTATATGAATCCCATCATAAGGGAAAGCGATAAAGGGAGATGAAGTGCCCCCCATAGATCCTTGCAGAGGAGCATTGGAACTCCTTTCCCTTAGACCTAAAGTCTGTATATTGGAGGAGGAAAGTACATTACTCGTACTGAATCCAGGCATACTGTATGAGAACGGAGGGCTTGTCTCACTCTAGGTAAACGGAGCAGTGATCACCTCCATAGATGGAACTGAACCGCTACTTGAGGTAGAAGAAGTCGATACCATAGTGTCTCGGACCGATGACGGTTGGTTAGGAGGTGGAACACCCCCTCTAGTGACAGTCGTGGAGGGAATATGAGTATTCCTAGAAGAAGTAGTAGTGTTTGGTTCCATTGTTGCTTGAGACACTATCAGGTGCTCATAAGGATAAACTTGTACAATGACGGATGTTGATAGATCAATATTCAGAGGTTCGTATGGATCAAGATATTCCGCTCCAAGGTTTGAAATGGTTGGATCCTTCGGAATCAATTGTTCTTCTCTCAAATATGGGTCGGGCACAGTTTCCTGTAACTCGGTTGTCTCAAAAGACCCTTGCTAGTCTAGTTTTCACCTTAGCGGTGACAGGGGGGGGGGTCAAGGTCAACTAGTGGTAAGCCCAAAATCCTTCATGACCAGAGGAACCCCTGATCCTCCACTATGTGAGAATATCAAAGACACACTAGGGATATCTAGAATCATTTGAAAACCAGCACGCACTAGAAAAAGTACCTATGAGATAAAACAAGCAGTCACTAGCTAGTTGGAAGAATAGTTACAACAACCAACACTAGAGAAAATTACCAGTGCAAGTGAAACTCGAATACAGAAGCACCCTCTGGGTATAATCTACAAAGCATGGCCCAATGTTTGTCCTAGGTACCATGTTATATCCCCGCAGTCACCTGTGTAAGTCACTAGAATGATAGACAACTAGGTTGTCAGCGCGCAAACAATCACCAGGCGGGTACAGTTGACAGTCGGGTGGACCACAATGAGAAGGGTATCAAGCCCAAAACCTATCAAGGGTATCGAAATCAAGTGTTACAGAAGATGACTGAGGACCTCAAATGTATTCAAGACCCATGAAGCTCCGTGGAAAATGTGATCAACGGAATCCCAAGATAAGTCCTCTATATGCATTCTCCACTACGCTTGGTCTGACTTTGGAGGGGTTATCTCTGCTACCTTTTCGCATGCGACCTCGTTCTTAGCCCATGTGTTAGAGGGGGGTCCCAGATAACTTTCATGATACTAGACTTTTAACACTCCCTAGAATAGACTCTTATGTTTGTTTTTGCAGCCTTGAAGAGTTTCCTCTCCAATCCTAAATGAAGGCTCTAGCCTAGACTAGTTGATGGACCCTACAAACGTAAAGTCTAGTTGATTTTAATTAATCGTTAATTTTAGTGGTTGTCTTAAGTCAAAGGGAAAAAAAGTGAAACCAATGATGTTTTTCAAAGACGAAAGAGAAGAGCATATAATGAAATTGGAAACAAATTACCTCTTCACAAATTCAAATTTGCACATTCAAACTCTTTAACTAACTTTTCAAACTTTTTTTCCTAATATCTTTCAACAAAAAACTCAAAACAAGATTTCACTCGACTACGAGATACTTATTGTCCTAATACAATCAGTCAGGAACTTACGAAATCAATCTTTTTCCTGATGATTAAAGAAAACAACCAACTACTTAATCCAAACCAAGAAATAAAAGAGATTTTTTTTTTATTATTTAATGCTTAAAAAGCAAAAAGGGAAAAATGACGACAAGTAAAGACTGAAAAATGACTTATGGCCTAAGCGCAGATCGCAAAGAGTTACTAACAATAACACACAAGATGATTGAAGTAGACTCTCAAACTTGTCTAAAAACCCTATTATAGAAAAACAGAGGAAATTTTTTTAATGAAAAATAAAGCTATGCTATAATCAAACCTAAGCTATAGACTACTATGATAGAGACCCAAACTAGATCAAGAAAATCCCTGAGAGGTGTGACTCCTGACAGAGAAGAGGATGACTGCCTCTTCTAAAAAAAAAATTCTCAATAGGTACGCTACTGACAGTTCAACAACTAGCGTATGTACATGGGTTGTGCAAGGTCAAGGCATGTATGCACGTGTACAGGCCTATTGTAGGTTGCGTGCACCTCTGCAACTCCTCAAAATATTGAAAACAAGCAATCAAGCTGTGGCAGGGAGCACTGGTACTGAGAACCAGAATCCCTCGAAGACACAGAAACTTACTTTGACAAAAAAAATTAAAAGAATTTTTTTTAAAACCAAGCTAATCTGAGGTTATACCTAGGCTACAGACTGTAACAACAAAGACCATAACTAGATATAGAAAACCCCTGGGAAGGATCACTTCTGACAGGGAAGAGGATGACTTCCTCTCTTAAAAAAAACGTTTCTGAACTCAAGCATGCTATTGATCCTTCAGTAGCCAACGCATGTACATGGGTTGTGTGAAGTCAGGGCACGTGTATATGCGTGCAGTCCTTCTACAGGCCGCGTATGTCTTTGTATCTTCCCCAAAAAAGAAAAAAAAGTCAAGTGAAGAAAGCAGGGAGTACTGGTATGGAAGACCAGAGTCCCTACTAGGTCAGACTCTTGCAGAAACTCAGAAAAAGTTAATAAAACCAATTTAAACACCCAAAAAGTATCCCCAAAAACCCTAGATATCTCCCCAGTATGGTCGCCAATTTTGTTGTGGGTGGGAAATCCCCCTATGGACTAGCATTAAGGGTTCTATAATGCATGAAGAAATGACCTAAAGTCTCCTACTTATTACCATCATCCCAATCATAAACCCCATTATTCATATGTAAATATAAGTTTAAAAAGATCAAGTTATTGTACCTTAGTTTCCATGTTTGATGTCGATCCTTTAACATTCATTCGCTCCTTGACTGTAAATCTCCTACCAAAGCTGACCTTCATTCATAAACAGAAAAATAAAGAACTCTAAACATGCATATGATCTATGAACTAATGGGTTAGAGATTCTATCAAAATATAATCAACATTAAATATTAAAAACCTCATATGGCGGGACAAGAAAAGTACTTTTTTTATTAATCTCACAAGAGTAACTTACAATAGTGAGATCAACCACTGCTCCTTGAATCTGGTCCTAGGCTCCTCTTCAACTATGCTCCAACTGCTTGTGTATATGCTTCTCTTCACACAATGGTTGAAAAAGGTTGGGACAAAGGGAATACAAAATCAGGTAGAGTTTCTTTACAATTATTTTTCTCCTTCAAATGGGACCCCTAACCCTTCTTTTATAGGCTGAAAAGGGCTAGGTATTTGGTTGAATGACTGGATGTAGGCGGTCAAACGGTTTTAGGAAACCTACCTGGAAATTTGTATTACGTTTGCAACTTTCTATTTTTCGTGCTTTTGTAGGTATACATGGGCTGTAGTGGGTTAGCTAGTGTATACACATGTGAAATAGTGGAGCAGGATGTGGGTGCCTTCAAAAAGGGTGTTTTTAAGAAGAGTTATTCACTAGTGGCTTGGAAAAAATGGAAAATGAGATGGCCTGATGCCAGGTATGCATGTCTGGTGCAAATTAGGGTTATAGCACACCTGTTCTCTCTTTTATGTTTTGTAGTACTACTCTGCTTTTGTCTGTTCATACTAATCTCCACTTGCTGTCTCTTTCCATTTGCTCTTTCTCTATGCTTCTCATGCTCTTAGGTTCTTGTACATTTTTCTCTTTTTACCATTTCTTCTCTGTCTCTCTTTTGTTCTTCATCTCTGAATTTGTTCTCACTCTATTCATACTGTAATATTCATTACATGCAGTTCAACTTAGTTTACAGAGAAACAGAATCATCACTCAGTCACTGCATTTTTATTTTATGCTTTATCTCATAATGCGTTACACTATGAATATCAAATGCCCAAGAATAATGGTTCAGTTATTATAACTAAATCGTAACTGGTCAAGAAATCACGAAGTGAAGCAACAACCCTTCGATCACATTGTCTATTTTAATCTGCGCCGTTGGATTATACACGTAGAGGATTTTTGATCCACATGTCTTCGTGAACTTTACCCACGCGAACAAGCATCGGGCACAAAGTTCCTCTCCACATGACCACTGGCTATGGCCCCTGGCCAATCAAAAAGGCATTTTGAAACTTCATGCTTCAGATATTCTGCTGTGATTTATCCCGACTCTCCCAACTCCCGATCTTTGAAGTAGAGCCTAGCAACGCTAGCTCCTTCTCTTATTCTCCGCTAATGTGACCTTGGTTGTGACTTGGGGCCAAGCACTTCGGAACTTCACATTTCACGAACTCGCAAGTTAGATATCCTCCTTTCTCCGATTTCTGAACTCCTGAAATCTGAACTTTGTCATGCCAGATCAATGGTGCATGACCCTTAGTGAACCAACGATACAAATATTCTCTTTGTACTTCGAGACTTCATGACTCGTGATGTTGGAATGTAAATCACTTCCTTTCTTCAAGGTCTGAACTCCTGAACTCTGAAATTCGTCGTGCCAGATCAACGTTCCATGACCTTCCTCGATCTAATGGTCCATATCACTCCTTCTTGAATTAGGACTTCATGACTTCACGTTTAGGCTCTTGTTCGATCGACAGTCCATGACATTCCTCAATCCAATGGTCTAGATCTCATCGGGACTTCGCGTCTTTGCGTTTTGGCTCTTTTTCGATCAACGACCCATGATATTCCTTGATATAATGGTCCAGATCTCATCACGACTTCGTGTTTTAGTACTTTGGAGATTTCCCCTGCTCTCTTTTGTTAACTTTTGTATGTTTCCATGCATCGATATAAATGTGTGCCATAGATCTATCATCCACGGTAATCAACGGTTTCGATAATCAAGAGTTCTTGATGTAGTTTCTTTAAAACCTTTGTCTCACAATTCTTTCTTTCCTTCTCACCATTCTCAGTTGACATCAATGGAAACACTGACAACACACCAAAAAAATAAATCACCAAAAATATCCCCCTTTGACAATGATGTCAACTTTCTTCATTCTGGAAATTCAACATTTTCACAACAGTATCTTTCTGCCCCTTTGACATCGATGACAAAGGGAACACACTCCACCTTCAAATATGAATGGAAAAACTAGAACAATATTCACCGAAAATACAACAGATAATCAATAAGTACTCCCCCTGACAGGGTGAACACATTAGATGAAAGAATATATGACCCCCAACTTCTGACGAAGATACTGAAATGGTGTCTTTGCTAATGGTTTAGTAAATATATCAACTATATCAACTATATTTTCCCAATCAACATCTAAATATGCAGTTAATTGAAAATTCTTATTTCTAGGATACCAAAGACCATGAGTCATTGTACCCTTCAAATATTTGAATATCCTCTTGACAGATTCTAAATGACTTTTTTTAGGAGCAAACTAATAACGACCTACCATTCCAACAACTTGCATTATATCAGGATGAGATGTTATGATGTACAGAATACTGCCTATCATTGATCGACATGTTATTTGATCAAATCAGGTGAAATATCATCTTTACTGAGCTTGCAACTAACCACCATAGGTGTACTAACATGAGAGGAACCTTCCATCTAAAACTTCTTCAACATCTATTTCAAATAATTTGCTTGAGATATAAATAACCCTGCAGAACTCTTATTGATTTGTAAACCAAGAAAATATGACAGTTCTCCTATCATGGACATCTCAAACTCATTTTTCATAGAATTAGCAAACCATTGAACATAAGGGTCATTAGTACATCCAAAAATAATGTCATCTACATAAACCAAAA